>MCGO01000389.1:0-21220 GCA_002104985.1 Rhizoclosmatium globosum | reverse complement strand
GAATGTGAGTTTGTCGGCATAAGACTCCGGGCAACAGAGAGATCAAGAATGAGGGGATCGAGAGACATATATTGTAGTGCAATTGAGCGTGGTTGTTTGTAAAAGTAGAATTCAGCGGATGGTTGAGCTATTGACTTGTTGTTTCCATCAATGAATGAGCTGCAAATACCCAATTGATGAGGTTCAACAAGGTTAAACAAGCTTATCAATCGAATAGATCGAATGCACAACATACTGGAGCATTGGCAGCTTCGCATTCAAGTCCCAATCAAGCACGATCCAACCTTGTCCTGTCAAAGTCTCCTTCACCAAATCCACGTTCTCTTCCACTCTTTTCTTTCCAAGTATTTGTCCGACCGCCGCCGCCTCCGCGTGTCCGAAAGCCTCGCTGGGCTGGCCTGGAACATCGCACTTTGCCGCAACAACAAACACTTTCGCCCCGTCCGTCGCCTCGAACTTCCATCCAACTAGAACGGATGAACTTGAACACCCGCGCATGTGCAATGGCAGGAAAATGCGGATGGTCATGGCACAGTTTGAGCAGGTTATTTAATTCTACTTTATTCATCATCTCCGGCCCCTTCAACAGCAGGCATGAATTCAACTCCTTTTCCAACGATGCTCTCAAATAGCTTCTTGGCTTCCTTAATGTTCTCTTCGAAGCTGATAGACTGGCTCCAATCGCTGGTAACAAGAACTCGATCATTTCCATGCTGCACGTCACTATCACGCACTGTTTGTGTGACATACACTGTCGCGAGTGGAGCTACGGAATCCATCTCGTTTCCTTCTTCTGATCGAGCAGAACCAGCACTCAAAACAGTCTTCAAAATACCCTCCAAATCTTCTCTTGCCGTTGATGTATCATCAGACTTCATTGAAAGGTATAGAATGTCTATGATTTAAGTTTAGACATGAAGTCTGGAGAAATCATCGTACTCACATTTTCCAGCTGGGCTGACCAAAGTGTTTGGGAATGCTGAAGTCCAATTGCACCAGCTTTCCCATTCTCCTTTGGAGGAATCACAATAAGCCCTGGCTCTCCAATGTTTTCAAGCTTGGTATCAAATCGCAACACAACGAGATATTCTTAACTTTCCAATCAGTTTTCAAAAACGATTGTCAGTGGGTACTCACCTCTTTGTCTTGACAGTTGAACGAATTCCCACAGATTCTAAAGATTCGCTGAACTTGGATGCACAGCTTGGAGATGTGATGATCCACTTTGCAGTCAACTCCACGTTTGAATCGTCATCAATGTCCTTCGATTTGACAACAAAAGTAGATTCGCCATCCAAAGAAACGCGAGATACATTAGTTGGCTTGAATCCAAGAATGTAGGTGCCTCCATGAACAGCACAGACTCTTGACGTTGGAATGTTTAGAAATATTACCACACTCAGAATGAATCAATCCACCTGCAGAAAGCCTGCGAGACTTCACTAGAAGTTCCGTACACACCACTGAGGAACGGCGTCACTCCAAATCGACCTATGGATCCAAGGTATTGCTTAATCGCCTCAACGCCTTCCTTCTTGGTGACTAACTCCAAATCAGTATTCCAAATTGCCGAAATTAAAACGCCTTACTATTATCTCGATCCTGAGCTCCTACAAACAACCCAATGGCATTAAAGAGAATCGCACAACTCTTGGTTGACAACCCTTGCTTCTCCAGAAACGCAATAAACGGCATCCCTTCCTCCGGATCAACGACTTCTTCCACAGATTTCTCCGCACCCTCAGAATCACCCTCACTTGCAACAGTTGTCGCAGCCGGCACAAACTGCGAAAGCAACTTCATCAACCTACGTTTCTCCAACAACCCAATACTCTCGTTCTTGAAGATATCCTCTTTACTGCACGGAACGGCCTCGAATTTGTCCTCCCAGACCATGTGTGTTGTCCAAGGGCACGGAACTCAAGGTAATTCGAGACGTTTGAAGCAATCATTGTGGACACAAGGTCTCCGCTTGAGAAGATGAGTTTCGGGCTTAATTCGATGCAGTATTTTCGAGATTCTTTCAGGAGGGATTCGAGGGTTTTCCTTGTCTGTTTTAGGTATGTCAGTGCTGATGTGTAAGGAACCAGTCCAGACCCACCTTCGGGTTCCACCTTTTCCCCGCCTTCAAAATGACTTAGATCCAGTGTTTCTTTCAAGTTGAGAACTGCGCCAAGTTCGCCGTAGGTTTCGTTTGGATCAACATGGACGACTTTGAGGCCGTTGCGGGAAAGAGCACTGCGGAGTTGTGTTAGAGCAACGAGTGTTAAGCAATAATAGTTACGCTGCCAGGATGGATTCAGTCGCTCCAGTTCCCTAATTAGGACATCATAGTGGTTCTCTCTTGTTTCTGTCATCGTTTTCGAATCAAATCAAATAAGGAAAATGAGACAAGAGACTTTATTGAATTGAGGGAATAATGAACAAGAATACTTCATGTAGTGTACAATCCAGGATTGTCCACATCGGTAAAGTGTCCACTGAGCTTGTGAACCAACAGATCCATCAAATTCTGTGCGTCATTACTTTTCTCCTGATTCAGCCAAGATTTTCAGTGCTGCTTTCCGTATTAGCAACGATCCAGTTGCCAGTCCATCGCAATCTGAAAATATAATTGCATGTTGATGTCCCCTTCACAACCCATTCCGCCAACAACACATGAATCGGAGTCCCAAATTGATTTACCCTGATGCCCTCAGCAAATATCCACACCCATTCCGCTTCACGCAATAACCCAACGACACGATTAAATCCATCCTCCAACTTTGACTCCATAATCACAACATGCATTGCCTGAGAAAACAAATCTGCAACCTCACGCCTACTCTCAATCTCCTGCTTCGTAAGCCCCTTTCCTTGCGAAACCAGAACAACACGATCCATCAAAACACCCGCCTTCCTTACACCATCAAACTCCCTGAATCGAAACGGAACAACAGGAACCAAAACCTCTTTCTCCCCAATCCCAATCTGAAACCTCCGCACCTCCTGCACTTTCTAGCAAACTCCTCAAAAACGCGGTCTTCAGTTTCACTTCCATCCCAGAACTGTTGTGAAACTGTGACCATCCTCGTTTCCAACCATAATCGGAATCAACCCCTCCTAAATGCTCAAAATACTTTTTCAGTAAATGTCCAACGCCTCGTTTCTCAGTGTATGTGTCTACACTCGCCAACTCTTTGAGCTTAGAAGCGTGATACGGGTTCGGACGGAATGCCATCAGTCCTGATTCAAGATCTGTGGTTGATTCGCGTGTTGTTATTAAGTGATAAGGTAACACGGCGTCTGGATTTATGATTGGCATGTTGATGGTAAGGTGATGGAGGAGTGAAGGGATTGGGTTTTTTTGTGAAGTAGGTGACAGATACAGGCTGGTGTATGATCGCGTCGAAAATATGGGTGAGGGAGAAGAGGTGGAGAAGGGTATATGACTCTTTCTCGTTGTTGTTCTTTCTGAGTTTGGTTCAAGGACAAGGTGTTAAGATGAGGGACGAAGAGGAAACGCGCCCCTATTCTTGTTATTGCGTGTATGTGAGATGACGGAATATCGAAGGGTCGCATCATGACTATATATTCAATATCTGAATTGGAAGCGAACTTTGTTGTTTTGTTGTGGATATATGTGTAGGCAGTTAACAGAACATTGAAGGTATTATACGAGAGCGCGTCCTGTGACGCGTTTGTATTTGATAGGAAAGTGACTACGGCGCGTCGCTTGAGCGGTCGATCGATAGCCGACGGTATGAATTTGAATTCAGAAGGCTGTGGATTCAGAACGTTAGTCGATTGCTTTAATATATAGCTACTGACCATATTTTTTATGTATCTCTTTTATCCGGTTGCCTATCCTCAAACTGTGCTGAGTTGACGGACTCAACAACCATGCAAAGTCCCGCCAAGACTGTAAGTACAAGTAGAACCAGTTTATGTTTTACTAGAATACGGCGTGACACAGGTTTTTTAGATGACGGGAAATGACCCTCGGACTAAACGAACGACGTGCGGCATTCGCTTAATTTCGCGGCTTCAAAATCAGCAAAGCTAAACCAACAATCCTTCTTAATTTTCACATTGTTTTTCGAGTTAACTACATAGATACTATATTAACAACGTCATTAAATTACATAATTCGCTTCGCCCAAAACTCTCTCCACTCCTTCTCCCCTCTCCCCTTCCATCTCACTCCACCCACCTCCAGTCCCAACAACCCCAAAAACCACTTTCGGATCCGCCAACACAATTTCTTCAACTCCCACATCCCACCAATAGACAATACCCTCATTCCAACTTCAACACTCTCAACCCCTTCTAACCTAGGTTCACCAACACTCCGTCCCGTAACCAAATCCCTCGCACCATCCTCCCCACGACCCCTTCCTCGCAAAACCCCCTCCACCTCCCCCATCATCCCTTCCAACACATCAACCAAAGGCTGCAACGCCTCATCCCCACCACCCTCCATAAACCCTCTCACCCAACCCCCCAAATCCCTCATATTCCCTAAAACACGTTCCACCGCAAACCCACCAAACACCGCCGCCTGATTCGAGGCGTGCATGCGACACACGCAGAACCACTGCACAACCGCAGACTCAAAGAGACTCACGGCTGTGAATTTGTATGGAGTTGTGTTTGTTCGTAGTGTGGGTGGAACGAGAGGGTTTGTGGACGCTGTGAAGAAGAACCGGGCGACGGTTGCTATGGTCAGGGCGGCGGTGAGGGATTGTGTCCATGTGTTTACGAGGATGGTTGTGGAGAGGGGTTGGAGAAGGGTGGGGAGGGTGGAGAGGGGAAGGGAGGAGAGGTATAGGGTTGGACGGGTGATGAGGCATGTTGCGGCGTGGTAGGCGAGGTTTAGTTGGGAGAGACCGGAGAGGCAGCCGTATGGTAATGCTCCAATTTGTTGGGCGAAGCGGATGTCGTCGGAAGGTGTGAACGTGTATGGGGATTGAGGGAGGAAGATGAGATATTTTGGGATGGAGGTTTGGATTTGGTGGAGGTGGTGGGAGAGGAGGTGGAGGGTCGGGTCACTCAGGATAGAGGCGAGAGAGACGGGGATATTTGATGTGTAGTGAGTTTTGATTTCTGTGATTATGTAGTAGATAGCAGCGAGCGAACTGACTTCGGGGAGGGCTGAGAATTCGTAGTCGCCATCAATGATTGGTTGAGGGGGTTTTACGAGGCCGAGGCGGAGTTGGACAGGGAGACGGTCGGTTGACATGCTTTGGAATACTATTTCAAGACTTGAGAAATGTTGCATCTAATTGAGTGGACTTACAGTGTAGCCGATAAAAGCACGCCCAATAAGCCCGCCTCCGTTCTTCCTTCTCCATTTCCGTCAGATTCAAGTGATCCAGCCAGGGTGAATCATCTGGGTCAATATCCATCTTCAACATGACGATTTGATGTAGCGCATTCACAAAGAATGGTTTCCCTATTTCAGGCTGACCATTTTCAATTGCAAAATTGTTGATATAGTAGAAAGCCATAATGCTGCGGAGAGAAGGACGGTCGAAGGATCGAAGTACGGCTTTGCGACCACGTTTATAAAAGTTTAGGGCAATGTTGGCAGGCAGCTTGTCTCGTTTTGCATATGCCGCCAAAGCACACATTATGAGCCTAATTTTAAGGTGTTTCATCATTAATTGCGTTAAACTAACAAAAGAGGTCATGTGACGTCACATGCGAGAATGAAGTCCCCAGAACAGTCTCACAGCATTCATCAAGTTCAATAGTACAATAAAAAGCGTACCTCAAAGGCGGCGGTTCCTGAAAGAAGGTATCGACCAGTTTCCTGAAGTTGCAGTAATTATCAGGCACCTTCCCGTCCTGAAAGATGTAGTTGTGGAGGAGCAGCCAGTCGTCCAAGGTCGGCATCAGATCCGGATCCTGCACTTGGCACTCATCCGAATCAAGCTGAAGCTGAAGCAAGTGATCCAACTCAGAATTGAACGCATCGGCCAGCGACACATTCGAATTCAAGGGTTTCGGCGTGTGAACCGGTGTCAATGGAACCGGTAACGTTTGGTGAATTGGGGCGATTGGCATGCCTGTTTTGGTTGTTGGATACGAACAGGGAAGCCCTTTGACTTGACAGCGATCGCAAATTGGGCGGGAAAGCGAACACTTTCTTCGGCTGGAGCGACACGGAAAACAGGGAAGAACTCGGCGAGTGGCGGGATCCATTTGTTGTTTGTTTGAGGTATTTGTTTTGGTGATTCGGTGATTTGGTGATTCGACTTGGAGGGAGATCTTAAAAGACACATTCTTATCAAAGGGATGCATAACAGTAAATATACTGTATCTATTCACGTGAATTACTACCAACATCGCTTATACTCCTGAAGGGACTTGCCGTACTTGGCCTTCCTCGTCCTCCCCTTCTCGCCCAACCATTCATCCCCAATCAACACGTATCCCTGCCTCTCCAGAAACACGGGCATATTCACAAACACTTCAGGCAGCGTATTCACGGTCACACTCTGCACGCCATGGTCCCGCACATCTTTCTCCACAGTTTCAAACAGCATTCGCATGAGGCCTTTCCGTCGATGGTCTCGGCCAGTTACAGCTAACCATACGTGTGTTGATAATGCTACTCTTTCGTATGTGAATACAAGGGCTGAGGCTGTGTTTGTGGATGGGTCTATTGTTGCATAGATTCGGCCCTTCTTTTCATTCAAGAGCATCTGTTCAAAGACAATCATTAAATTGATAGAATACTTAAAAGAAAGAGAAGTAGAAACCTGCCAATGCACAATGGACGATGCGTTTGGATTCGCAGTGTCCTCTGGAAACTTTGGTGGATGCTCCAGCATCACTGCTTCAAACTCTGCATTGGAAAACTGGAGTAATCGAAAAAGGACTGGGACTGGCGTGTGTCGGTCATATGTTTCGATTCGGTATTGCATTTGTCGCCAAGTTTTCTTCGAACCAAATAAACTAATGTATATAATTATGCAGAAAAGAAATATATTCATAACATGTTGCACATCAGACAACTAGTAAAACAGCACTCTCATTAAAACCACCCGAGCTCTAAACCGCCCTTCCCCTCGTATCACCGTTTACTTCTCATTCCCGCCCGCAACAGCAAGTATAAACTCAACAGTCCCAAACAAAATACACGCATTCGGTACAACCCGCAACAAATGCGCCGTCATACCTCCATACAATCCACCCATCCCTTCTTCCCTATAAATCAACACCGCACTCTGCACAAGCCCCGTGTATCGACCTCCACCCGCGGACTCTCTCAACCGTGTCCGCAGGACTTCGTGTGGATACGTTGCGATCGCGGCGATTAGTTTCGCGGATGCGGCGGCCCCGATTGTGTTGAACCATTCCAGGTTTTTCTGCGTTCCTGTTGTGTTTGTTGCGGATGAAAGGCGGGCTTGTTCGTTTTTGGAGTGGAGGAGTTGTTGTTTGAAGTATTCGTAGAGGACGAATTGGAGGGTTGATTCGGAGAGACCTTTGTGTTTGATTTAGTGTGTTTGTTTGTGGCTCAGAAGCATTGGAATATGTGTGTGTACCTAAGAAACTCGCAGATAAGCCTTTATAGAGACCTCGGATTCCTTCTGTTCGGAATGCTTGTTGAGCACAGTGGAAACTGTTCTTGTAGTGAACTGCGTTGGCGAGTTTTCCTGATTTTGCGGCATCGTTTTGAAGCTGCATACGAGTCTTGACTAACCAAATCGGGTTTGTGCCTACACAATAACATTAGAATTTTCTCTGGAATCCAATGGATACTCACATAGAGCAGTCGCCATTCCAGCTGTGGCAGCACTCAACATATGAACAATCGATGTTTCCTTTCCACCATTCAAGGATGTATAAAACTGCTTTCCATGGTTATATGAGCTGAAGTAGATTGCCCTATGTCCAGAAAAAGTCAGTGACTCATTCCCACATCGAACAAAGTGTCCTTTTACCTTGCAGGCACAACACCGACAAGATTCGGTCCTAACCCCTTCCATAGTGCAAAGATCCCTTCTTGCTGTCGGATAGTTCTGAAACAAGGAGTGACAAATCCTTCGTTTAGATGCGAACAGCGGACATATCGGATCTGTGTGCTTACTTCAGAGCAGTTCCGACTGATTTGATGTTATCGGTGATGAGACGGATAGGCTGAAACTTTGCTGAAGCAGTTGCTGTGACTGATTGAGGTTGATACAGTGAGGACTGGTTCAAATGAAAGCAGCTAAGTTTACCGGCCAATGAAAATGGAGTAGTAAGGTTATGGTTACCTGCATACGGGTCTTTACGACTTCCAGGGGACAAGTAACAGATGCACCAACTGGACAAGGGTGTAATCAGCCTTCGTGAACACAGAATCCAACCAAAGTACACAACAACAATCCATCCAACCACTACTCCACATCACTTCACTTTCAAGGTACAATCCAACAATTACCTGTGCCTCCGATTCTACACCAAACACAGTTAGCCTTCACAAGCCCCAACCACTCTCAGTTCCAAACAAACAAACACTCACCCGCCCGCCATAAAATGCAACCAAAAGTTGTCTCGGTGATTCCGGGTCTTTGCGACAGTTGCGTCAACAGTCCGTGCATTCGCAGGTGCAACAACAGACATTTCTTCTGCTTTTTCAAGATGAATTCCAAAAGAGAAAAAAGAAAGAACGAGAGAACTACAAAACTATCTGTGAATTAAGACATGACGTGTTCCGCTTTGACCCGGCAGGTGCTTTCCCGAGTCCGATTAAGTGGAAGTGCGATGAAGGGGACGGGATCGGCGCTGGTGTGGAATGCGAATAAGGATGTTGTGAGGTGAGGGCTTTGTCTGTGGTTACTGTGAAGACTTAGATGCTCCAAGCCAGGCATTTGAGCTGATTCCAAGCCTGAATCTTGTTATTGGCGTGAATTCAGACCAGAATATCTTGAAGGCGATTGAGAGCTCGACTTGTACACTCCCCCTTCAACGTTGGACCCAATCTCATCGCACATCCAAATAGCTTCATCATATCCAACGAAACAGTTCCTTCCTCGTCTCCTTTTCGACTATAAAGAGCCGGATGAACGACACGACTTGGTTGTTTCAAACTTTCAGCTTTCAACTCTCCCTGAATCCGTGATTCCATCCACACTCGATACACTCTGGGACATGACAGCTGATAATCTCGTAAACTAACAGTCTCTCTCCCAATCCTCGATTAATATACCTCATACAGGTCCTCATCGAAAACTCAACTCCCAAATCAACATCCCTCCTCCTAAAGGCCCGAACCCACCTCCTAGAAACCCACACAACCTGCTCAATAATAGCACCATGTACACACTCAAAAACCTGTCCCCTCTTAAAAACGAAATCCCCTCACTGCCTCTTCCCAAACCCAGAACCGTACACTCCGAAAACGGTAAAAAAAACCCCCACTCTCTTCCTTTTATCAAAATACTGATAACAAGTGATTTAGGCGAAACTGTTACACATACAAAACATCCACTCATTCACGTACCTGATTCTATCACGCAACCCACCTCCCCAAACTCCACAGACCACGCCACAGACGATCCCCGGGCGTCTCATCAAAACCCCGTTGAAGCGAGACGGCCACGTGATTATGGACGCGTGTATGCCTTCGGGCGAAATTGAGAGACACGTTGTTGCGAAGCGGCATGGGAAGGATGTGTATCGAGATGCGAGGAAGAGTGTGTGGGGTGATTTGTTTGATATTCCTGTTTCGAGGAAGGATGAGGTGGATGAAGTGAGAGGTGATGAGGAGGGTGATGGATTGGTGGAAATGGAGAAGAGGAGGACGAGGGGGGATAAAGGGAAGGATGTGAGGGTAGAAGAAAGGGACATGTCTGGGAGAGAGCAGCAGGAATTGTTTGAAGAGGTTCTGAGTGGGGAAACATCTCTTGAGAAGGAACCTTCCACTCAAAATACTAGTTCAGGTAGAGGAAGAGGAACCGCAAATAATAAACAAAAGTAAGCAATGAACATCTTTTATTTCCAACACATTTTCTAACAAAAAAAACCTACAAACAGTTCCCATAAACCCCCTGCGAATAATTCACCGCATTCTCAGGAATAGCAATACACTTGAAACCAACATCACAAACCCCACGAATCAACGAACCCGGGTTATCAGCGCTCTTCACCGTCGGAAGCGAAGCGCTCAACGGGTCCGTCGAAGCGTCACCGCCACAGTAATACTTGTAATGTGCGGCTGGACGGCAGATTCCAAGAACACCGGCGGATGCGTTGTCGGAGAGCTTGTAGAACCAGCATGTGGAATCTGAGGGACAGTCGGTCTTTGCCTTGCATGGAGAACCGTTTTGAGGTGGAACTGGGGCCGCGAAGGAAATGGCGGTGAGAAGGGAGAGGAGGAGAGTGAACGAGGTCATTTTTTGGGTTTCTTTTAAGAAGGAGGTTCTTTGGATGAGGGAATGATGGAGAGAGGGACAGATATGAGGGGGAATTTATAGGCTTTCCTTATCGCGAGAGAGGGGGGGAGGAAAATAGGGGTTTTGTGGATATTCTCTGACATCAGACACGTTTCTTGCTGTCTTGCTTGTGGAGATTTTGATAACGGCTTGGTCACTGACTGACGGGTATCGCCGCCGTCATATGACAGACGTAAATGCCTTTTACAGTTTGTGCAGTAAGGTTGGGTTTGTTGTAACTGGCAAGAAATTGGAATGTATCATCGACAAGGATTAAATTGCGTTGAGCACAAACCCCAATTTGCAGTCAATTTAATTGATAATACGCAAGCATGGACTTGATAGTATTGTGCGAAATAGTGTATTAGCTGTTCCTTTGGCCAGGAATCATTGAAATTGTGCAAGTCACAGTCCCCACCAACTCTTTTCGTATCAAATGAAGAGGATAACGAATTTACGATTCTATGTGTAATACGATGATATCGTGATCGACGGCAGGCAACCAAAACTGTTGTGCCAATCCCAACGCATCCATAGTTCAACATAATTAAAAGCACATATATCGAGTCTTTAATTATAAGGTCATGAAAATTCCTTCTTACAACCCTCGCCCCTTTGAGTTCCAACCATATTCCAAACCACTCCACGAAACAACACCGAAATCCCCTACCCCCCTTCAATAATTAAACCGATTCTAATTTACTCATCATCACCGCCATTCTCCTTCTTAGACTCCTTCTGAACCTCTCTGTACGCGTACCCAATAAACACGGCAAGAGCAGTGAAGGCCGCAACAAGAATGTACGACTTGTTTCCTGATTGAGTCTTGAGACCGAGTTTTGCAGCTTCTTGTTCGGTGAAGACGGGGAAGGCTTGGTAGAAGGAGGAGAAACCGTGCTGGTTGCAAGTTAGTTTGGTTAGGACTCGGTGACAGTATGTGGACAGGGCGTAGGAGTAGTGGAGTGAAGTTGACGGGAGCAAATTCAGTTTAGTGCGTTTGAACGTTGAAGGCGTGATTTGATAATGATTCGCTGATTGACGGGCGCTGAGTTGGTTGCTTCCAATCATCTGATGACATCACGAGACCATCCTCCTTCAACACCATTTCTTTCCCGACGACATCCAACCAACATCCATCCATATCTTCGCATATCTGATGCCATAGGATCGCATTTAAACTCACGTGTTGAACATCCGCGTGGTCCTTGTATCTGTAGTTTGCAGGCTGGTCCTGGTGGGTTCCAGCAACAGTGGGTCTCACAACGAACCAGAAGGAAGCGCTCTCATTGCTGCATAAATCAGATGAATGCATCGAGGGAAAGGGTCAGTTTCGGTATGCATCGGGATTGAAAGGAAGAAGGGCCCTCACACAGCAATTGACTTGAAGAGCCTCGAGTGCTTTCCAGCGACTGGAGCATACGTAGACAAGTTTCTGAATGTTCTGTCTTCCACGATAAAGTTGTGCACGGGTTCTGGACAGCTCGATTAGGATGACACTGTGAATACATGAATAATAAGCACGAACCAGGGCCTCTGTTGAACGCACTAATAACGACCGTTGCGTTCTTTCCCTTGATCAGAATGCGTTCTTTAAAGGACTTGTGGACAACAACACCGGCTTCACAGATTGAAAACAGGGCAAAGAGAAGAGCGAAAAGGTGGGGAAACTGCATATCTTTTTTCTTTTTCTTTTTCTTTGTTCTTGTTTTTTACTTTACCTTCAAATCAGTGCATTGGATTCAGATGCAACCACCAAAGAAAGGGCCGTTCTTCCGTCCTTCAAATGGAAATGGGATCATAAAAGGAGCCAATTCAACAAATCCACCGAGAAAGCGGCCTGGTCCTCGCCAGATTCAACCACCGCCAAAGGGCCCTTCATTCAAATTCGCAGCTTCTCCTTTCCGATTCGAACGAGTAATCCACGAAGAAACTAAACATATTCCTGTTGCTCGACTTGCTCATGGCCTGGATCGGGTTCTGTTTAGGTATTGCGATTCAGTGCTTGCCTAAAGTATCACAGTATCCTAACACGTTTCACTCACAGTCCCGGCGTTCACGTGCTTCAGGATACGCGAACAAAGACTTTTAACTTTGATCCAATCTTGCAGAATCTGGCTCAGCCGGACGAATTCAACTTTGATGCTCTGCCAGCTTACAAGATTGCATCTGGCGACCCGGTACATATTCTATCTCATTTTCATCCATAATAACTAAGTTAATTCGATGAAGATTCTTCGAGAAGTAACGGAAAGCCAAAAACAAAAGTACTTTAGCTCAACAAGTTCAATTACATCAGTCCTTGCACAGTTCTACCATGTCCTTACTGAGAATCGCGGCTTAAATATTTCCGAATTCTCTCAGCCTTTTGCTGACCAACCACGAAACTTTACTTCATTCCAACGAAAACCACACTCAATCATCCTCAAACACCACAACGGAATTTATTCCATCGACCAGGAGAAAGCTGCCATTGATGAGTTGGAAGAGGTGGCAGATGACGCGGTTCCAGACGTGAAACCAAATGAAATCTTGATGCAACAAGGAAAGTCCATGGAAAAGCTGTTGACAGCCCCAAAAGAAGAATACGAGACGTACCTGAAATCATTTAAACCTCCACCCGGACACACATACCCTCAAGAAGAAGGTACCCACCCTGCAACCCCCCTATTAATTTCGTTTGCCTTAACCCCATCCATCTCCCTCTCAACCCAAACAGCATTCCACTACGCAAACATCGAAGGCTTCCTCCTCCGCTCCCAACTCGACTGCCACCACCCCTCCCTCGGCACCTTCGACATCAAAACCCGCGCAACAGTCGCAATCCGCATGGACCCCGCAAACTACCGCGAAAACACATTCTACAAGCTAACCCACCCGCACGGCCTCCTCACCTCCTACGAGCGCGAGCTCCACGACACCGCCCGCTCCGCCATGCTCAAATACAACCTGCAAGTCCGGATCGGGGGCATGGACGGGATCTTTGTCGCGTACCATAACACGAAGGAGATGTTTGGGTTTGAGTACTTGTCGCGGGAACGGATGAATCGGATTTTGTTTGGGGGGTGTGCGTTTGGGGATGCGGCGTTTTCGATGGCGGTGAAGATGGCGGAACGGGTTTGTGATCTTGTTGTGGAGAGGTATGGGGGGAGAGGGGATGTGAGGGTTACGTTGCAGCCGGCGAGGGATTGTGAGTATGTTGCTGTTTTTGCGGAGCCGGTTGTGGAGGGGTTGAAGGAGGGGCAAGGGCCGTTGACGAAGTGGATGCTTTGGGTTGTGGAGAATTCGTATCGGCTTTGTAAGGATCCGGAGAGTGTGAAGCGGTTTAGGCCGGAGAAGTGGCAGGTGGAGATTCGGGTGGAGGAGGTGGAGAGTCGAGAGGCTGTTTCGTCTGACGAGTGGGAGGTGTTGGAAAATGAGTTTTCTGCACCAAAGAAGGAGATTGAAGCTGGCGCATTTAAAGAGGTAGTTGCTGAAAAGTCAGCAGAACGTAAGAGTCTGGAAAGTGGTGTCGGTTTTGCAGGAGAGAAAGGTGCTGGTTCACTGGACACAGAGACCGTAATTCAGACGGTATCTAAAGGTTTCTCTGGCGAGGAAAAGAAAAAGAAGCCGGGAGTGTCAAGGTCATTATACGCGGATTACGCGAATGTACGCAAACAAGTTCCCGGTTTGGAACGTGATTCCAAAACAAGAAGCGGGAACGAAAAGTTTGTAGAGACGTTGAGAAGGGAAGTGGAGCGTGGAGAAAGGCCTAATTATTTGCATGAATAAATCCACTATTTATTTATCTGTGTAAATTCTACATTCTAATTCATCAATGTCCCGGCATATTGTTACTGTGAATGAAGCCACTACCAACACTGATGAAGACCCAGACTTGGTTCGATTAGCAGCGATTCAACGGGTAATTTAGCTTAGTTGTGTCGGTCTCTCCAGATTTAATATGAAGCATGCCTGACAGACACTGCCTCTCATCTCACCAGCCGACCTGAATCCCTCCCAGACCTCATTCTTTGACATATTCACATTCAATCCAAAGCCGAAAACAGACTCCGAATGTAATCCCAAGAGCCTCCTGCTAAAGTACTAAACCCATGCCAATCCAGTTGCAATAGACCCAAAACCCCTCTCAAACATTCTAGTCGATGTGCGAAAACACTATTCAAATGTCACAAAGAATGTCGTGGATACTCAGAAACAGATTGGAGACCGAGTGAAGGAAACAGACGAATTCGCAGCGGATTTGATTACTACTCTTTCAACTCGGATAAATCAGGCAAAAGGAAGATTGGATGTCGTCAATCGAGGTGGGATTCGTCGTATATCGGATGCCTCAGATCGCAGTGTATTCTAAAATCCAAAAACAGTCGCGTCCATCCAAGATGCTGCAATTAATTCAAGAACAATGTTGGATGACATAATGCTCAGTATAGCGAACCTAGATCCGTTTCTCCTCCCAAACGAACGACTCGACAGTCCTGAGAACCTTACTCGGTAATTCACCATCCCCTCGTCTGCCTCTGGCCACTCATGTCCTCTAACGCTTCTGTACAAAAAAGGTATCCACGCCTCACAAAACTAAGATCCACTTCTCCACCGCCCAGAAGAATGGCGAGTCCATCTCCAGATCGGTCTGCGGCAAGTTCGCCGGGAGGATCCTCTTTGCTTTCAATGTCGCCTTCACGTGCCATAAATATTCCGCCGAGGAAGAGTTCGTTAGGAGCCAGTGATCGAGGGGAGAGTTTTAAATAAATGGTTTATTCTCGTTCCATCACAAAGTAGAGAACAGGAAGCCCAAGAAATTAATTGTATTCTGTAGATTCTATTAGAATATTTAGTGAATACTACATGGCAGAGCATCTTCTTTTCTTGTTTTCTGTTTGAATCATCGTGAAAGACACCTCCACGAATACGAATGCACCGATTGATTGGATCGCTGACGGTTCTCGCAATTGTTCTTGTCACATTTGTGATTCAGACATCGAATCAAGGGCGATTCAGGGCACCGGAGACGCTCTTTGCCACTCTCAAAGCAGCATCGCTTCCACCTTCCGATGGCCAACCAGTGCGCTTTGAAGGCCACCAGGTAAGCTATCCATCGTTGTTAGGGCATAATAAGCATACTTGGCTGACTCCGAAGCAGGTGTGGCGTGTTGCGATTGCATCCCTGACGGACCTTGCGCGTATCAACACCCTCCAAGACCAAGTGAGTCTCTACTCCACTAAGGGTTAATTCTAGGGTTAGGGTTAACACGCACGTTCACCCTCAAAAACAAAACAACCAGGTTCCAACACTCGATTTCTGGACCGACCCGCGAATTGGTCGCCACGGCGTCGACATTCGCGTGTCCTCAACAAAAGGCGCCCAGGAAGCACTTGCCGCGTATCTCTCAAAATTCTCTCTTTCGTACGACGTGTTTATTCCGGATGTGCAACACGCGATCGAGAAGCAGCTTCTGCCGCCGGTCGTTGCTGCTCCCCACTTGAACAGCCTCGGCGATCATCAGTCTTTGCTGTCGGCTGATGCGGATCCTACAAAGACGTATTTCACAAAATACCATCCAATCAGTGAAATTAACGAGTACTTGGACTATTTGGTGAAGGAATATCCACACTTGGCAGAGAAGTTTTCGCTGGGAAAGACCTACGAAGGCAGGGACCAATGGGGAATCAAGTTACGGGCTCCAAGGAATGAAGTTTCATCAATCGCCAAGGAGAAGAAGGAGTTTGTCTTTTTTGGGGGACACCACGCAAGGTAAGAAGCGGTGCATCTCGTCTTAACATAATGCATCTGGAAACTGATGGAAACTGAATTGCGTTGAGTGCATAGTAGTTGGTTTGCAAAGCTTGAATGAACCTTGCTATCCCGATATCCATCAATAAGATCACCCTTGAAACTAACATCTCACCAAACACAGAGAATGGATTGGCCCCGCTGTTGTCCAGTATATCCTGACTAGTCTTATCACCTCGTACGGCAAAGACCCAGCCCTGACCCACATCCTCGACAGTTTCGACTTTACAATTATCCCTGTTCTGAACGTTGACGGCTACGAATACACCCACACAACAAACAGAATGTGGCGCAAGAACCGCCAACCAAACGCCGGAAACCTATGTGTCGGCACAGATCCAAA
This sequence comes from Rhizoclosmatium globosum, assembly GCA_002104985.1. Classification (NCBI taxonomy): domain Eukaryota; kingdom Fungi; phylum Chytridiomycota; class Chytridiomycetes; order Chytridiales; family Chytriomycetaceae; genus Rhizoclosmatium; species Rhizoclosmatium globosum. The sequence continues at coordinate 4,680 of MCGO01000389.1, read as the reverse complement.
CCGAAACTGGGCCTCCAACTGGGGCGGTGACGGAACAACCTCCAAAAACCCGTGCTCGGATTCATACATTGGAACATCCCCTTTCTCCGCCCCTGAACCCAAAAACCTCGCCAACTACATCACATCCCGCAACGGCGCCGTCATTTCATTCATTGACTTCCACGCATACTCCCAACTCTGGATGTACCCCTACGGAGCATTCTGTGACCGCACAGCCCCAATCCACGTTGAATCCGCAGCCCAACGCGCAGCCTCAGCCCTCAAATCCGTCCATGGAAAGACCTTTGCTGTTGGATCCATCTGCAACATTATATACCAGGCCTCAGGATCCTCTGTCGACTTTGCTTATGACACTGCGAACGTGACGTTTAGTTATGGAGTCGAGTTGAGGGATCAAGGGTTGTATGGGTTCTTGTTGCCGCCGAAACAGATTGTTCCGAGTGGAGAGGAGACTTTGGCTGGAGTTGTGGAGTTGGTGGGAGTGATTGAGAAGTGGTTGAAGGAGGGTGGTGCAGGGGACTTGTAAACATCAGATCCAGATTTTTGGAGGTGAGAGGTGGCAGAATTTTGTTGAGGATAGTGTGTGGGTTTGTAAACACAATCATGTTATATTAGTTATGTTGTTGGGATAAAACAGGTGGAGACAGATCATGACCTTATGAAAAATATACATACTTTCAAATTTACAATAAGCACGAATCATGTTCCATACGATACTCACGACTCAGAATGTAATAATATCGGAAAAAAACTTTATGAGACTGGATGAAGTCGAGATATTTCCATTGTTTCTCAGTTATGAAGGCCTCCATGATCGCAATGAAACACTTTGGATTCGTCGCGTGATGTTTCCTACAATAGAGAATGATTTCCTTCTTCATTTGATGCGTAAAGGAGCCCAAGACTTTGGTACATAAATGAGTATTTCTCAATAGACAGTTCAGGACACAAAGAAACATGCGATGCCCGGTCAGTTATTATTTTGATTATATTTCTGTTTATTTGTTTAAATAAAGCAAAAGAAACGTTCTCCTGTTCTATTGCAGCATGCCATTCACGTTCCGCTGATAATCAAATCAACAGCGGCATAAATAAACTCAAAAGAGGCGCCCAACGCGAAACAATAAACTATATGTTAAATTAGAGTAGAATTTCCTAATTCGCGGATATTTATCTTTTTTGGGTGACAATGGATGCGAGTTCCATTGTGCTCTGGTACACAATCCAAGACACGAGCGGAAACCTTGTTGCCGCCATTGATGCCGTCCCAGTTGCTCAAGCTACTCCGCTTTGGACGCTGCGAAAGCAAATCCACCATGAAAACAAACCAGTGCTTGGAAGTTCTTTGGCATCGCAGCTTTCCTTTACTTTCAATCAGACCGAATTGAAGCTGTCTGAGCTTGTTCCAGTTGATACAAGTGAAGACAATCCTTTGGTGGTTGTGGCTGCTTTGGCTGGAGGGACGTCAGGTATGAGTCTGTGTATTATGCGAGACCAACATTCTGCCTATTAACACATATATTTATTCAGCTTTCTCATCTGGATTTACACCCACGCTGGCCAGCCTATCTCTGAATGCCCCATCACCAGTTGCAACTCCTCCACCTTTTGTCACCACCCAACCACTTCAACAGAAAACGTTGCCATCTTCAATCTCTCCTTCAAACTTTTCGGATATTATTGTTCCGATGGGAGAACCTTCTCCTTCATTGATCCTTCGACAAATACCCAAAACTCTCGCAGAATCCGAATTACGATCTCTTTTCGAAAAGTACGGGACAATACTTTCGTGTAAAATTGTGGTTCGTTAGTTCCTATCTCTTTCTTTCTGCTCTGATTCACACTTCATAACGTCAGTACTCAAGAGGATTTATTAACTTTGCAACTCTTCAATCCGCGATTACAGCTCAAAATGAAATGGATGGTTTCATAATAGATGGCTTTCCGCTGATGGTTGGCTTCACAGCGCCGGAAAAGGGAAACAGAAAAAGCACTCCAGACAAGGAAAGATTGCCAGGACCAAGAGCAGAACTTAATTCGCGACAGCACCCTTTATCCGTTTCATCAACCTCTCCTCTTTCAAATGGGAATGTTCCAAAAGCCCAAACAATGCCTCCTTCACCCTCCATTCACCTTAGCCAACTCCCTAAAGGACTTCGCGTCCCAGACTTAATTGCAATTTATTCTAAATACGGGGAAATCTCTGTATGCAGAATTGTGGGACCAAATGGATTCGTCAATTTCGACTCAATCGAGTCGGCTATTACCGCACAACGTGAAACAAACGGCTTGCGCGTAGATGACACTATTCTGAAAGTCAATTTCGCAGATCCTACACGAGCAGCGAAAGGCTCAACGACAGGATCCAACAAAAGTCCGCCTCGCCCGAAACCAACCCAAGATACACAACCAAGTGAACCTGTCTGGAATTCAACTTCACTCAAGAGCAAAAAGTCTTTGTCGTCTCTCAGCCAAGGAAATGCCAGTAACAGCAACAACTGGAGAAGTGGCAGTGAAGCTACAACTCGGCCATCCGCATCAAACCATCGCATCGAAGAACACATTTCCTCTCTCAGATCATTCAACGCGAGTCTAGGCCAAATGAACGAAAAGGGAAAACCAAAAACGGTTTCAAGAGGACAATCTCCTTCATCAAATGGCTCCTCCGACACAACGAAATCCGTATTCGCGTCGGATTTTTTGGCAATCAAGCTTGCAATGAAGGGTCCGTTCGGTGATAAACAACCTACTGATTCAGCAACCTTGGAAGAGGGTATTGATTCGAAAGTGTATACTTCGAGAGGGTACTTTACGTTTGAGGAGTATTTGGTCGCTGCTGAGGAGTTTGGGTTTATTGAAAGAAGCAGACAAGGGGATGACGGGTGGATCGTGTCTTTAATTGAAAGTTGATTCGAAAATGGTGACAATAGTATATATTTATTTACTTTAAACAATAGTTTGGATTGGATTAATGCAGGAATTCGTCAAACAGAAGGGATGCAGTTGAGTCCACCCAAGGCGTGTTGGCTTTGTCATCTCCTGAACTTGGAAATGGTTGCAGCCGAGACGACATTTCGATAGGTGTATCAAGCCATTGTAGAAAAGAATTATCGCTGGTGTGTTCTTGAGGTGCAGCCAGGAGAGGATGGAGCGGGGATAATCCTTGGCACACTTGGTTTGGCTGACCAATCGCCAATATTGACGCAACATCCGCATCAAACAACTGATCCAGCAAGCAGATATCTCCAACAGGTTGAAATTGTGTCGGTATTGGAGGGACTGAATGCAATAGGTTCTGAGCACTGAACAAGGAGAGGAGGAAGTCTTGATCAAGCACAGGATCAGTTGGTGTTTGAAGGGACTCTGTAGGAGTTTGGCTCTCGAGCAAGGCAGGACTGGAGCATGTTGATGCCACATCCAAGTTCAGTGGCTGTGTGATGATGGGAGTGGCTGAGCGCTTCGTGCGTGGTCGTCTTGTCTTGTTGAGCTTCCTGAATGCAATGATCAGCAAGCAGAAAGGATATGGTGATATGACACTTACGACTTCTTGGGTTCAGGGTACACACATTCGGTTCCTTTCGTCTTGCAACTGAAGCATCCACCAGCCTCTTTAGAACATCCCTTCTTATGCACACGACACTCTTGACATGGTTTGCGATGGTAGGTGGTCATGATTGGTATAGAGCGGCTTCTTAGGAAAAAAAAACTGTGGGGATTCTTGAAGGGTTTGACGCTGGAATTGTTCTGCTTCGGGTTGTGTTCGATCTCCAATGGCTCGGGTTCTCTTCGATCTCCACTTTACCGATCTCCGTTTTGAGTGATATCTCCAGTTTTACCCGAAAATTAACAGTGCACAAGCCTAAGGACGACGTACACTCGGCGAGGAGAGACACGAATCAATCCCGTCGGAAGTTGGATCGGTTCCCTTTCCGACCTTCCTGAACTTGAGTGAGCATAGAGATCATTGTCACAGCAAAGCATTCGTGAACTTTGATTCATTCCCGATTGTTTATACTCTCGCCATCTTATTCAAACACCATAAATATGAGATCAAGGCTTTCCATCCGCAACCCAAACAACAGCACCAACAACAGCCCCAGAAATAATCAACCACCACGGCTGCACCTTCCACGTATCCATAGCAACAACCGAAACAACCATAACAGCAGTCCACCCCGGATACTCCCCCAAAGCAGCAACCTTATTCCCCGGCAACGAAACCGCCTTATTCACCAACAAAAACACACTCCCAATCATCAACCCAACCGAAACACTATTCAACCCCTTGAACACTTTTTTAAGAACAGGGAGATCGCGATAATGTTTCCAGATCGGAACCAAGCCTGCATTCAAAAGACATCCTGGACCAAACAGTCCAGCCCATGCAAGGAACGCTCCTACAAATGATGTCCATGCACTTCCTCGGAACGCTAGTGCACCACAGTACGCCGAGAAGTTGTATCCGAAGCCGGGTAAGATTGACATGACAGCAAAGCCCATCAAAAACTCTGTAGAGGACAGCCACTGGTTTCCTGTCACGAGATAGGAATACAGAATCGGAATGATTCCGCCAAATAAAACAGTTCCGTAAAAGTAAAAGGTTGTGAAGATGACGATGGGTCGTGGTAAGTCGTAACTGTGGATGACTGCAGAGATAATCAAGATTATAATTACTAGAGC
>MCGO01000388.1:0-21534 GCA_002104985.1 Rhizoclosmatium globosum | reverse complement strand
GACCCATGACAGTAATCAGAATTGATCCGTTGGTTGGGTGGGATGGTTGAGCATCGCATTTTGTGATAACGTGCTTGATTCTTTGGAAGGGAAGGGCCTGAGACGGGGAGTCCATTAGCAACGACAGCCACGTAATAGTAGTAATAGTATAGTATTGAGCTCATGAATTGAATGTATTCAGACAGGAAGACGCGGATGGAAAATGATGAGGCTGGGTGGACTTGACTTACGGCTAAGTGACCGACAATGTTCTGAACTCCGGTAAACTGCTTGTCCTCATATGTAAGCATAGACATATCTCTCTGAGGTCCAGGAAGGGTCGTTGAAAGACAGGTTTGAGAGGGCAGTGGAAGGATAGGTGAAAAAGAGTAAAAGACGTTAGCTACAGTAAAGCGGGCTAAATCAGCGGCTTAATTACGTAGAGAGGAGCAAGTCCGGCGCGGTTGGTATCGAATGCGTTGTAGTAGAACTCAGTGAAGCCCTTGGCGATTTGGTCAACGGACATTGTTGCTTTTCGTTGTTCTTTTTTGCTAACCAACCCATCCTTCATAGCCTCACCAGGACGCGATATTATATAACGAATGGAAGAGATGATAAGTAAAATAAATGTTATTCAAAATTCACACCAAAGAAAGACAGGTATTTCCAGTGAAGAAGAATGGAACTTCAACCAACAAGTAAATAAATAGAGAACGACGAGTTAAAAAATACAGAAGATCAAATGTTCTAGGGTGTAGGCGCTGGAGGTGCTGGCAAGTAAACTGTGACATACTGAATGAGGGTTGTCGTTGTAGTCACAGTCACATAAACTGTCACTGGACCGTTATTTGATGGAGAAGTTTGTGTTGGGGATGGCACAACGGCAACAGGAGATGGCGAAGGCGAGGGAGCGACAGGAACAACCACAGTTGTTTCAACAGCCGGGGAAGGAGACTGTTGTTTGACTGTGGTCTGAATGACCACTGGTACTTCTGTTGTCTCAGCCTGAGCGGTAGGTGCTTGGGCAGAAGTTGGGGTTGGGCGAAACGCGTACAGGAGATGGTGATTCAATCTCTGTGAATTCTGTAGTTTCTGCAGCCGACGGCGCTTCAGTAGTTTGAGCATTGGATGGTGATGGTTGAGCAACTTCCGTAGTTTCTGCACTGGAGATTTGGTTGCTTGAGCCGAAGTTGGAATCTGGTTGGGGTTTGCTTCAGTTTGCGTGTGGCCGCCACCGTGAACAAACGATGCTGGAACTGAGGCAATTACAGGCTCAGTGGCAACAACTGATGCTTGGGATGGAACGGGAGACTCGGCAGTTGGGATGATTTCTTCAGTTGTGGTGGCAGAACAGCAGCTTTTGTGGTTGCAACATGCTGCTCAGTTGCAGCGAGAGTTTCAGATGGGGTTACTTCAGTCGCAGAAACTATGGGGATGGGAAGCTCAGCTTCAGTGGTCTTAATTACTACGGGAGATGGTGATGCTGGAACAGCTTCAGTCGTTTCCGCTGGAGATGGAGACAAAGGAACGACTTCAGTGGTTTCAATGGCTGCAGGAGACGGAGAAGCAGCCACAATCTCGGTAGTTTGTCCCACTTCGTTTGTTTTTGAAGGGCTTGGAGCAGCAGATGTTGGAATCCATTGGTTCGGATTTTCTTCAGTCTGGGTTTGTCCACCACCAACGATAAACGATACTGGAACCGTCGCAATTACAGGTTCGGTGACAATTGTTGATGCGGGCGATGGCAGAGGAGACTCAACGGTCGCGACAATTTCTTCAGTTGTAGTTGCAACATTCTGAGTTGGAACAGCTGCTTTTGAAGTGGCTACGTGCTGCTCAGTTGCAGCGAGAGTTTCGGATGGAGTAGAAGCTTCAGTTGCAGAAACGATCGGGGATGGAGAGGATTCAACCTCAGTTGTCTTGATTTGTACTGGGGATACTGTCTCAGTAACTGCTATAGATAGGCTTTCAGTTACTTGAGGAGCAGCAGCTTCAGAAGTAACAACTTCAGTTGCTTGGGGGACAGTGGAAGTCGGTTTGACAACAACTTGAGTGAAAGTTCCTGCCTGACCAACTCCTGCCTCAGTTTGAGTTTGTCCGTTTCCAGGGTTAAACGTTAGTACTTTAGTGATAGCAATAACAGGCTCAGTTGCTGTCTGGGTTTCAACGAAAAGGAGATGATGGCGCAACAGGTGATGGAGACTGTGCGGGTTCGGTAGCCTGTGCAGTTGGAGCCACGACTTCAGACTCGGTAGGCTTTGGAGAAGGTTTCTGCGGTTTCAGAAGGAGACGCAACGACCGCAGTTTCAGTGGCCTGGGAGATGGTAGCCGTTGATGGATACCGACAAACACCCATTCCGTCAGCAATATCAGTGGGAGTGACGCAAATTAAGCCTTCATTACAAGGTAATCCTACGAATCCTCCACATTGTGTACCCAGACTTCCAGGAGGAAACAGCTGGTTCTGTGATTGTCCGCAACTGGTTTCAGTAACAGTCGAGGGGTACTCGCAAACGCCAGGGAAATCAGCAATTAGACTTTTCTTCACACAGACAAGTCCAGGTTTGCACTGATGTGGGAAAGCAACGAATCCTCCACAAGTCCCACCCACATCACTGTATACCACACTCGGTTCAGTTGCAGGATTCACTTGAGTCACTTGCTCAGTGGACGATACCTGTGTCTCTCTCGCTGGCGAGGTGGCAATAGTTTCCGCCAGCTTCAGTGACAGTCGAGGGGTACTGACAAACACCAGGGAAGTCTGCAATGAGACTCTTCTTCACACAGACAAGCCCAGGTTTGCACTGGTGTGGGAACGCGACAAATCCTCCCGCAGACGCCGCCAACGTCACTGAACTCAATACTGGGCTCAGTTGCTGGAGTAATTTGGGGTTGCTCGTTCTGTTGATGGTTCCGTCACAGCTTGGGTTGCCTGTGCGGATGGGGATGTAGCAACATTCTGTTCTGTTGATTGCGGAGATACTTCCTCTGTTGAGCTGGTTGGTTTTGGTCCAGAGTTTCCTCCTCCAATTTCCCGTGATTGGGAGTAGCGTCCGAGTATGTGGTACGCCGCCATCATGAAACTCAGCTGTTGACGTAGCCACTTCAGTGACAGGTGCAATAGTTTCTTCAGTTGGAATAGGTGAATTTGAAGGTTGAGCTGGGGATGGTAATGCTTCAGTTGTGTGCTCGACAATAGGAGATGGTGCAACTTCAGAAGTAGCTTCTGACGGGATATTCTGAACAGGGCTTTCTTTTGGTGGTGAGGCCGTTGTAGTTTGAACCACAACCTCTGTCCCAACAAACTGTGTTCCAACAACAGTTTCAGTTGCACTTGGAGCAGGAGCAGCACTAGTCTCCGCGCCTCCAATACCAGGATTTGCACAAACACTGGTAAATCAGGAATTTTGGCACGAATACACACAAGCCCTCCTTGCAACGTGGGGGGTTCATAACAAATCCACCGGCATGGGCCTCCCACATCACTAATAACGATAGGACGCCTCGTTACTACAGCTTCAGTCTCCGTTGCGGCAGTCTGACAAACACCTTGCTGTCCAATCAACCCACTGTTCGAGTACACACAAACCAGACCCGATGCGCATTCCGCAGGATAACGCGTACTCCACCACACGATTCTCCAAGACCAGATTCACGAATTTGGCAGGTTCCGGGACTATCTGGAAGAGCAGAAGTGTGAAGACAAACAAGACCATCTTCACATTGAGCCGCATTTTTCATATTTCCCCCACATGGTTCGTTAAGAGATGAAATGGAGGTAGTCCTGTGGTGTTTTTTTGAGGGGATGGGTCTTTGGTTGACAAATTTATCTCAGGGGGAGGGATGCGGGGAAGGTTCAATACGTACAGTTGTCTCAGGAAGAGCAGATGCTGTTGTCGTTGTGGTTGTACATGGCACGGCAATGACAATATCAATAAAGTCGTCTGTAGTTGTAGCCGCGTCGTCGGGGTTTCTTATTGTTGTTTGAAATACAAGGTTAGTGTTTGACAGGTGGCTTAAGAATCCGAGCTTACTGCCACGGCCACAGCGGGCGACGGTCCATCGACTGGAAGGAGAATACATTCTTGACAGCGAGCGTCGCGGTCAGAAGGAGCGCGAATGAGCTCGGTGCCGAAGGAAGCATACTCGCTTTTTTGTGCTTTTGTTTTGAGGGAACACTTGTTGACAATCTCCCTTCTTCTTGTTTGTATCCGACAATCGGCGTCACGAAATAGTAATTAACGTAAATAAGAGGTCATTATTCATATTGAATGTCTGCGAAGCTGTTTCTTCCTTATGATTCAACAAATGAGGCTTTTCGGAGCCATCCAACCAACCGAAAAAGAACAATAAAAAGTTGCTGGAAATTCTACTGTTGAGCCTGCTTCCACTGCTTCTTGAGCTCATCAACGTATCCGAACTCGTCAGCCTTCTTGTAGGCGAAAGGGAAGCGATTCCAATAACGGATCCCAAACCAACACCTCCCAACGAGCGAACCAAGAATCCCCCTTCTTTCCAGTGGTCAATCCAAAGAGAGTGAATCCAGCAGTTGGCACCGGCCGTGACCAGACATCAATCTCATTCTGGCCCTTGTTCTGGAGGATTCTCCAGGCACGATCCTGCCATTCAATTGGAGCCTTCTCTTGCATCTAATGATCGAATCAGAGTAAGATGGATGAGTAAGCCATATGTGGCAGGGAAGAGCGCACTCTGCATCGCCCAATTACACCACATATTTACCTTGAGCTCGGTGAGAACGGCTCCACCAGTGATACCAAGCAGAACCGCCACGGCATTTCACGCAAAAGCGAGGCGCCCAAGGGCGGAGTGTTCTTCGCAATAAGCTTTCGGGCAAAGATTCCAACAGTGGTAACCGCAGCAAGGGCATTCACGGTACGATGCGCAGTGTGAATGTGCAGGATTTCGTGCGAGTGAGCTTGATCCTCAGTCGATGATGGAAGGGCAAAAAGGTGGTCCATTGAATTGATCTTGTGTCTGTTTTTGGAAGTATCAGAAAAACGTGGCAACAAACTCCACTCATTGACAGATAATTACCCAACACAATGCTCCAACAGCTTCCAGTTGAAACGATTATGCAGATTCTGTGTGAATTACCCCTTGGAATCAGCATTGGCCGCGTGCTCCTTCTTTCGCGAGTATTCTCAGCTATTCTGCTCGACCTCCGCTTTGCCCTGATCCACGTACGCAGACAAGTCCTCAAGTACGTGACTAAAGACATTGTTTCTCGGGGAGCCGCTCTCAAACTGGTGGCCCGGACTGTGGCTCCTGAGTTTGACAGTATTCCGCTTTCGTACAAAGCTGCACTTCTTAGAGAACTGTTTGTCGAATTTGCACCAGTTTCGAAGCCGTCTCATGTCGAAGTGTTTGCCCTTCTCAAATTGTCGTCTGGTAGGGAAGCTGCACATCTGGTCCAGCTATTGATTGCACACGAAAACGAGAAGCTCATTACCTCATCGAAACCGTGTGCGAAACTATCTTGGAATGTAGTTTTCTCATGGGTTTGCCGTTTCGGACACGCTGATGCCGTTCCACTTTTACTTGAGAAAGGTGATTCCTCCTTGGTCATAACCTTTCTGATATCTAACGAATTTGAAAGTGGACCCTTCCCTTAATAACTGCCGTACATTCCAGCTGGCTGCAAAGTACGGACACACAAACGTCCTCACACTTCTCCTTCAGCATCCTAAAATCAATCCATCCGCAAACAACAACGCCTCATTACGCCTGGCATCTCGCCATGGCCACCCAGAATCGCTTTCATTACTTCTCTCCGACTCCCGAACAGACGCAACAACAAATTCACATTCAGCATTCCGTCGTGCCTGTGAACATAACCACATTTCCTGTGCCAAACTCTTACTATTCCATCCCAGCACAAATCCTGCGGCTCAAGATAATTACGCTATCGTAAAAGCCGCCGAACACGGCCACACGGAAATAATTCGTCTCCTTCTCACACATCCCTCCATTGATCCATGTTCTCGCAACAACCTTCCGTTGCGTCTTACATGCACAAACGGTCATTTCGAAGCCCTTGTCGCTCTTCTCATGCATCCATTCGTGGATCCATCCGTTTCTGAAAACGTATGTCTAAACCTTGCTTGTGAACACGGACACCTGAATATTGTGAACCATCTTCTGATGGATCCTCGTTGTTCGCCGACTGAAACTTGCCTGCGAAAAGCGTGTGAGAATAATCACGCACTGATTGTTGAACGACTACTTTCGGATTCGAGGGTGATTCCATCGGATGAATTGCTTCGGATTGCGTGTAATCGAAGACATGCATCTGTCTTATGTATTCTTTTGCGAGATGGACGATGTAACCCTACGTTTGGTCTACGGGATGCCGTTCTTTTTGGATTCTTGGATAACGTCAAACTGCTATGCTGTGACCCAAGATGTAACTTTCAGAGCGTTGATTTTACCGACATAGATGAGGGAAATGCGTGCTTGCAGTTTGTGAAGGGGTTGATAGAAGAACAACGAGAGAAAGAGAATGAGCCAGTTGATGGAAGTGAGGATACTTTAAAGGAGACACTTGGGGAACCATTGCCAAAGTAATCTGATATGAATGAAGTATTTTAAAATACTGATTCCATTTCATGTGTTTTTGTTTGTCCAAAATCAAGATGGTCAGCACCTCAGATACCGATCAAAGCCTACAAACGTCCACGAACAATGCCAAAGATAGTATTAATAAGGTATTGATACCAATAGCAATGTTTTCTGAGAAGATGCAGTCTAACTTGCAATTGGGTGATGTATAACAGAGAAAGAGGGAAGATTCGCCAGTCAACTCAACAACTATTACTGGCCGTGGAATCAAAGGAAGAAGCCAAGAAGCTGAAGGAAGAAGAACCAGCTCCTCCAAAAAAGCGTGACTTTGATGTTGAGATTGAGGAAGCTCACACTGCGGCATGTGCTGCCAAACAGCAAATGTATGACGATCCTGCGACTGGCTACTCTGTCATGACTGCCTGGTACCTGAAGGAGAAGCAGGAGTGTTGTGTAAGAGGCGGTTCATGTTTCCCCCTTGAATCTCACCCCCAAAACTATAGGGAAATGCATGTCGCCACTGTCCATATGGCCACTCCAGAGTAAAAGACTCCACTCGCAGAAAGAACAAAATCAAGTCTCCTGTATTCCTAAAACCGTCCGCAACAAAGAAAGGAACTCTCGATTCCATTCGCAACTCCACAACAATCACAACTCTTCCAGACTCCCGCTTTTCATCGAAACAAGAGTTTGAATCTGCGGATGGTTTAATTGTTCTTTTCTGGTCTGGTGGAAAGGATTCTTTCCTCACCCTCTCGACTTTGCTTCAAAACGCTGGCCCGAAAGCTTCCATCGTTCTTCTCACAACTTTTGATGCAGAAACCTCAAAGGTTCCAATCCAAAATATCTCCATTGGTGATATTTCAGCACAAGCCTCATGTCTCAACCTGCCATTGCTTTTGGTGCCTCGTGGAGCTGATTCCAAGAACGAAACGTACATTAAGACAATCACGGACGCATTGGAGCAGTTATCTCGAGAAATGAGTGCTCTTGATTCGAGTAAATCGAGCACAATCCAATACCTTGTTTTCGGAGACTTGTTCCTTGAGGATATCAGGGCGTGGCGAGAGTTGTCATTCAGCAACTTGTATCCATGCCGATTTCCCCTCTTTGAATTAGACTTTCAGAAGAATCTGTTGCCGAGGTTGTGGGAATTGTGTGAAGAGTATGAAATACGGATCTCGTTCTCTGCAATGGAGAATGAAGTCATGAAAAAATGGGTTAATGATGAAGGATTGGAGAAGGATGATGAAGGAAATGTGCGGTACACTAAGTCTTTGGTTGAGAGAAGTGATTTCCCAGAGACTGTGGATTTGATGGGTGAGCGGGGAGAGTTTCATACAAAAGTATCCTTTTTGGATATGTGGGACAAAGATGTTGAATAAATAAGGATAAAGTTCATTCAAAGATCGGATGCGGCTATCAAACGGAACCACTGTCCTGCTAACGACTCGCCAATCCGTTGAAGCTACCCAAGCCACAGGAAAGACAGAGAATGCAATGATATGGGATCAACTATGGAACTCTGGGATTGTTCTTTCGAGAGAACTTGATAGGCTGTTAACAATACCTTCACCTACAACTGAAGCTGCAAATGACACTCCAAAAGATTTCATCAATCCATCATCAATCCAAACTATCCTCGAACTTGGCACGGGCCGAGGTTTGGCTGGTCTTACCGCTGCTACACTCCTTCCCAATGCCAAAGTGGTCCTCACTGATGCATCAACCGAATCTCTGCAAAATGCAAGTGATGCGATAACTTTGAATAATCTGCAAGAAAACTGTTCAACGGCTACCCTCAATTGGTTTTCTCCGTCACAGACATTTATTCCTGCTGATCTGGTTATCGGAGCGGATGTTTTATACCTTTCTCGTGCCGTGAAAGCCATCGCCAGCTTGCTTAAAACGCTGATGACACCTGTGACAGGAAAGGCACTCATTGTGGATCCGGATCGCTGCTTTGCAGAAGAATTTGAAGATTTATGTATCGAGAATAATTTAGCTGTCAGGAGAGTTATTGTCGAGAGGGAGGAGGTTGGTGAAGGTGTGTTGGGAGAATCAGATGCGAACGTACAATGCAAGCGATTCAATGTATTTTACGTGTCTCATCGAATAGAATAAAGAATTTTTAATAGTAATTTCATGAATGACTCATAAATGTCCTCTCTTTTCTTTCTTTTCAGATTCCTTGACAAAAGCATCGCACAAGTGGGCACCTTTCCTCACGAAACCGACTCATTCAAATGCCTCAAACAAAGAAAGATCTCCGCAATCGCAAGAATAAGGCGTTAGAAGCAGCTGGTTTGCGTGCTCCGTTGACGCATTCTGGTGTTCCCGTCAAGGTGAGCCTCCCACCTGTGACCCATGCAGCTTCTTGGGTGGACATTTTCTTCGTTCCTGCACGCTGAAGAGCACTCTACTATTTAGGAAAAGCGACCAAGCTACTTGTGTACGATTTGTAAGATTGAAATAATGCATATCAACCAAACCTCAGACCACACCAAAAAACACCCCAAGAATACGTTTAGTGATTGTTTTCCCGGCGTAACAGCGCCATAAAATAACGAATAAAAGAGTTCACACCCAAAAACAATGGAATCCAACCAATCATCAACTTACAATCCCCACAGCGGAAAGGGCCGTAAACGAACTTCAACCGAACCAGTTTCGACTCGTCAAGCTCAGAATCGAGAGAACCAGCGGAAACTGAGGGAAAAGAAGGCTGCGTACATCAGCGATCTCGAACGCCGAATAGCCGAACTCGAAGCATCGTCTCAGATTCCTGTTCTCCAAACACGCATCAACTCTCTTGAAGCCGAAGTTACTCTGCTGCGATCACGGCAGAACCAACTTGATCAACACACCAATATGCCTATTGCTACCAGTTCCACCTCCACTTCAGTCTGTCTACAATGCTCAACAGAGCGATTAAAGACTTCGATATGCATGGATCAGATCCGGGTTCTCGAAGATCAATTGCGAGCCGCGAATGCATCAAGCTCAATTCTCACAACATCTGCCTCACCTGCTTCCACAATCCGTTTTCCAACCTCGTATGAACTATTTGGACCCATGGAAATCGATTCCACAATCCTTGCCCTCAAGCAACTTCCGTCTTTGCATGGATCATCGATTGTCAACGACTTTTGTACTCTCCTTACAGAACACACTCAGATATCAGATTCCAAAACTGCCAGGCGGCATTTATTGAGGATGGCGAGAACGTGCACGGATTTGTTTGACACATGCACGTTGATTGATCGAATGAAGGCTGTGGAAGTATTTAGCTTATTTCAGCAGCGCAATTCAAGTCATGTGGTATGGTTTCTTCGTTGTTATATTATTTTTACGGGGAACAGGTTCTGATTTCCTTAAATCCCTTGCAAATTAAACAGAAATACTTTGACCAGTTCATTCTCTCTACCGAACCACGCTATCGGCATCCAAAACCAGCTGGGTTTATGGACCCACCTCGAACAAAATCTCTCAAAGACGCAATGCACGAGATACCGAGCTTGTTTCTCCACAGGGACACAATTGATGAGTTTTGCGAACTTGCTATGGATGGGTATTCGGCCATCCTGGATCCACGGGGAGAGAATTTTTTTATCATGCGTGAATTGCAGGCAAAGCTGGAGGATGCGTGTTCAGTGGAAGATAGGACAAGGTTTTGGGTGTTGGCAGAGAGCGCACGTGAAGGAAAGAGGAAGGAAATGAGGGAGTTGATTGATCGTGCTGAGAGAGCAAACTCATAAAATCTTAATATACAGCATACTGATGTAATAAGGTCTCTCATCTATTATTTGGTGATGTATACTTGGATTCCATTTAGGTGTCACACAATGTATACAGACAAAGAAACTGTCAATAAGTATCTTACCTATCTATGAATGGTCCTCTGAATCTGAAGCAGTGTCTTCCTATTACATCATGTTAAAACAGGTCTAACAAAACAAAATTCTTTTATTTAAGATCAATTCATTCTGCCACAAAACAGCCCAAAAATTCCATAATCATTTTACCAATTCATTAATCCTTGAGCTTGTCTATGCGTCGATCATGCATCTCTTATTCCACAGTCTGCTCTACCACAAATTGCACAATCTTCACTGTCTTGGTTTGACCATTTCTTAATGTTCTTGCAACTCCTTGTTTCTCTGCACCAATTGCATAGTCTTCCTTGTTATCGTGAAATGGATGCATAATTATGCAATGTGTGGCTTTTTAGAATTAGTTAATTATCTATAAAGATGTATTCAATAAGTCATGGCTTACCTTCTGTCAAGTTCAAGCCACTGACTGAATCCTTGGCAGACAACATCAAAACCTTCACAGCCTTGGATTCCAACTCTTTCAATTCCTGAGATACCGTTTTCTCAGTCTTGACTTCCCCTAAACTCTCATCCTCAATACTGCTATCTTCCTTCAAACATACATCAGGTTTGAAGTTGACTGTCTTCCGAGATTTCTTTGCTGGCTGCAATAAAGAAGTTGTTGCACGACGTCTCCTTTCTTTTTTTCAGTCACTCCAACTTCAGCTTTCATATCGTCCCTGTCAGAAGCCAAAACTGTGCCAGGGTT
This sequence comes from Rhizoclosmatium globosum, assembly GCA_002104985.1. Classification (NCBI taxonomy): domain Eukaryota; kingdom Fungi; phylum Chytridiomycota; class Chytridiomycetes; order Chytridiales; family Chytriomycetaceae; genus Rhizoclosmatium; species Rhizoclosmatium globosum. Next base: position 10,392 of record MCGO01000388.1, on the reverse strand, counting down.
CGTTTTACGTGCAGATGTCCCTGGTGGGAGTGGCTGAGCCTCTTCCAAATCCAGAGGCACAGCTCGTCCTTTTCCCTTCACATCATTTGTCATTGGTTTCTCCATTTGAGTCTTCAATTCGGATTCCAGAGATTCATCCATAAGTACACCATTTTTGCTTTCATCCTCGAGTCCAACTTCAGATTCCACCACTTTCTCAAAACTGCCTGAAGGCAAGCCCTCCCGAAACTTTTTGAGTGCTGCCTCTCGCTGAGTCCATCCACTTTTGAGGCGCGCAGTTGCAATTCCAAATGTGTTCAATGCTTTTGAGACAAGGTCAGCCAAGTCGGACCATTGAATAAAGACCAGGAAGCGATTATTATCATTTTCTGCCATTTCACGTTGGAGGTATTGAACTAACTCACGAATCTTGGAGCCAAACTGATGGGTTTAAATAGTAAGTATTATAATATGTGTCTCGCAAAAGTCATCACCTTATCAGGATCCAGCATGTCACCATTGTCATTCTCCACCTGCTCTGAGCTCAGCTCTGGTGCCTCCAAAGCTGCTGTCGGAGGCTGCAACTTCATCAACTGCCCTTGTTTGATTGGTGTCATACATTGTGGACACTTTTGATTACAATCTGCCACTCCCTCCGCACACCCCCAACAAAAGACATGGCCACATGGCACCAACCCCAAATTGTCCTTGGGGATATCATCATCCAAACATACACTGCAGAATATTTTGTTGTTCTCTGCTCTGTAACTATTCAAAAAGTTCTGAAAAAAATTGAACTGGGACTGCGTTGATCGGAGCTCTTCTTTCATTTGGCAGTCTTCAGTAAGAGCCTTTTTGTACGAGATTTGGCATACTTTGCGCAGATCTGGGTCAACTGCTTTCTCCATGGCTTCAAGACATTGTTCAATCACTTTCACTTGACATTCAATTTGCTTGGTGAGAGACATGATTTTTGCACTGCGATTGGTTTGGACAAGTTGAGTTACTTGTTTGATTGACAAGGCTGCTGAGCTAGATTCTTGGAACAAGTTGTTGCCAATTTGATAGTGATTACACAGCTTGACAAGGTTTTCAATGTTGGCACAGTTGCCGTTGGTTGCACTGGAGCGATACAAAGACATTTCCATGGCAGTTTGGGTGACTCGGATAGTCTCATATACAGGAGGTGGATAAAGAATTTCAGGCTCATTGCGACGGACACGATTGATGAGAAACTCTTTACAAGACAGAGAAGTTCCCAACCAAGGCGACATATCCAGTGGAACATACTCCCAAATATTCAAGAGATTGATGTTGAGATAAGTTGCAAAGGAAGCAACTGTCTCTTGATTATCAACTTTTGGTGTGCCTGTTAGACCCCACATTACGTCTCCCTTCATAATTTCAAGCTGTGTTTTGATTGCCTGATGCTTATTGTCAATCTCATGAAACTCGTCAAACACCACACGATGGAAATGGATCCAAGAGAAAGCAAACTTTCCTGCAGGAAGATTATCAATGAATCTTTGAGCTGTCTCTTTGACAGAGAAGTTTGTTCCAGGAGAATGTGTGTTTAATGTGCGGCTCTTGGAAGTGATTTTCCCTGCAATGTAGCTGTTGTTTGTGAGGAAGTTGTAAGAAACAATGACAATATCGCATTCAAGGATTTGCTTGAGCCTTGTTGTTTCATATCCACGTTTCCCCTTGATTTCAATGGCATTGATAGAGGAACCAAAGCACTTTTTGATTTCTGTCATCCACTGGCTGGCAATATTGTTGGGAACAAAAATCACAGTTGCTTTTGACTTGAATCTTAGTGTCACTGGATCAAGAGTGTACAGGAATTCTTGGTTTGTATATGGTCGAGTTTGACACAAAGCAAGGGTGGTGATGGTCTTTCCAACACCTGGCTTGTCCTGTAACATTTTAAGCAAGTACGTTGTGTAATGATATATCATATAATACTCACTGCAATAATACCACTTTTGACAGAGGGTGCAATCTTTTTTGCCTCCTCCAAAGAATACAGTTGTCCAACAGCACTGACTATATTGTGATAACCAATCTTTGGACGCTCAAAATATGTGCTCTCATCCAACTTGACCATTCTGGGATTGTAATACACTGAATCATGACCATCCTCAACGTTCTCCATCCAACCAAGAGTTCTCCTTTGGTAATCGTATAACTTGAGCGAAAAAGGAGCAGCAAGTTGAGGTGACATTGGTAAATTGGCAGTATTGGGCATTTGCATTGCAGATATGTGAGGCATTGTGGCAGGTTTCAGAAGTTGATCAAAATGATTTAGCTGCATGGCTCGAATAGGTTTACACTGATTTTGACGGTTTAGCGATCTCATAACTTGAGTGTCAAACTGAATGTATAGACTGTTTAAGGGAGGAGGCTTGAATGGATAGAGTGGATCTGCTGGAGGCGGAAAAATGGCATGATGGATGTCGAGTCTGAAGTCAGCTTTCCCATCTTGCATGCTCTCAATGTACAACCAGTAAATACAGCGGGTTTTCTTGATGGGGGCGTAAGATGATGTGCTGTCGCAGAAAATGCCAGGGGGTCGGTGATTCACAAGAAAATGGAGCAATTCGGTCGGTTTTGGCACCAAAACTGTATCTTCACGGCACCACTGCCATGGCAATATAAATAATGAAATTCTTGTTCTATGGTACATATTTATCATTTATTAAAACTCCATAAGTCCATTTTAAGACGTTTACAATTAGCTATCAATTAATATTGTAAATATTTATGCATGTGAGGAAGGACGTAGGTGATTTTGTAACGCGCTGGGCCAGTACGTTTTACTCAGCGGTTCAATTCACGCTGACGTCTTGAGCTTTTCTGAGTATCTTTTACTTTTTTGGTTGCCATTTATAATATTGATAAAAAGAACTTAACGTAAATAAAATGTTCTCCCTCTTTTTTGTTTGACTTAGTGTTTCCAAAACTTCAGATTTATGTTCTGTAGGCTAATAACAAAAGTAAAATTATTATTAAATCTTAGAGTGTATGGTTTGTTGGTTGCTTACTGTTTTAGGGTTGACTGTATGTTTTAGAGACTATAATCAACACACTAAGGCCAAATCCATAAAACCAAGACCTTGAAGTTTTGGATAAGGGTTTTTTTCTCTTGAATTTTTTGGATTGAAGCAAATCGGAGTTTTGGTGAGCGACTAATTACGTATCGTCAAAAGAGTGCAATTCCATAAAATAAACGGAAATCGGGAAATTGGTGACCTTGGACGTCTTTGTTGTATTATTGTTAACACGTAAATATAAGGACGAGGAATGTAGGTTTCATATTCATCAAGAAATAAGGCCGAGAAGGATGGGTGAGTGTCCCTTTTTGACCCCAAGGAAATTTTGTGAGGCAAAGTCGCAAATAGTTGCGACATCACCGACCCCCTGAGAAAATGCGGATGAAGTCGAAACACTCAAATGGTTCTTTGTTCGGTCCATTTGGAGAAAAGCAGAGACCTTGTCATTGCGCTCCGTTGTTCTGACTGTCTCAAACAACCGCAAACGGCCGTTCTTTTCGATCTCTTGTTTGAGAAGTTAGTGCTTATCGAGCCAGTCCGTTAATTGGTCCCGAATGAACAGCGACATTAGAAGCGGTTCAGCTTCAAATTCAGTGTCGTCAATTTCGAGAGCGAGTGCAGAATGCGCTCCGTTATGGACTCCAGCCGATGATCCGGCGCCGGTGGGTGGTGGCCCAAGTGTTGCCATGCGGGATGTTGGTGGCTAACTTTGAAGATATTGGATTTGACTCTATTTAACCTTCCCACTTCATTACCCAGACACCTCTTGAGTAAGAACTTATCGAGCCATTTTCGACTCGACCAGCTCAGATTCGTGAGAACCAAAGGAACTGAGGGAAAGAAGGCTGCGTGCATCAGCAATCTCGAAGACCGAATAACTGAACTCGATGCATCGTATCAGATTCCTGAGGTTTCTCATCATTCGTTTCGCAATGACAAATTCCATCAAATTCCTTTTTGAAATGGATCCATCACCATCTCCCACCTCATCATCAACAGCCTCCGCCGGTCAACATGGCTACAACCCTCACTCGACCGAGGAAGAAAAAGACAAACGAGGATGCACCTTCTCGAAAGGCGGAGCTGAATCGCATGCCCAACGAGCCCTCCGAGACAGAAAGAAGCAATATGTCACTGACTGTAAGGTTTCCATTGCAATTAAATTTTGAGGCTTACTCTTGGGGTACCAGTAGAAACGAAGGTGGCCGAATTGACAGCTGCCCTGAAAGAAGCCCAATCAGGAACCACGAATCCGAAGCCTCTCAACCTTTCCCAATCCCAAACCCAAGTCCAACCGACTCCACAACACATTCAAGAACTCGAAGCCCTCCGAAAACGAAATGTTGAGCTCCAAATCGAATGCCAATGTTCAAACATTGCACGGCATCAGCGCCCATCCTCGCCCATGGCTGTCTTTCCTGTGCGGCAGAGAGAATGAAAAATGCAATCTGCACAGACCAAATCGTTGCCCTCGAACGCCTCGTTTATGAGCTAAAAGCCAGTCAACAAACCACAATAATCTCAACCCCTCCCCAACCAATGCAACTCACTGACCCGTTCCTGTTTGACATTCAACAGTCTCCTTCCATTTCAGCAACTCCTCTCTTGACGGCGCAATGAATTTGGATTTCCTGTTGGAAGAATCCGAGGACAAGAAAACCTCTGAACAATTATACGGCCCTATTGAAGTGGAATCGTTCATAATCACCATCAAAGCTCTTCCATCCCTCAAAGAGCGTGGAACATTCATTGATAATTACTTTGAACTCGCAGTGAAAGAGACACGCATCACGAGCCAAAAGGCAGCAAGGAAACTGTTGATTGAATTCGTGAGACGAGGGAAACAGTTGATTGATTTCACGAGCATAATGGATCGACACAAGTTAATGGAGATTTTTTCGATATTTCATGAACGGAATGCGAAACATGAGGTATGTTTCTTGTAGTTATTTTTAAGTCTTACGCAGGTACTTCTGAGTTATTGAATTTTTGTATTTTCAAAGATCCACTTTTCGAATTTATGTGCACCGTCGGAAGAAACTCGGCGACAGTATGCAAATCGTCCACTCGGCCAGCTACCAGCACCCGTGCAAGCATTCCGCGACACTATGAAAGCGGTACCGTCATTCAAAGACCATGGTGAAATTATCGACCAGGTGTGCAGCTTTTGGGTGTATGAATGCGATGCGGAAGGGTTCTTTGTCTTGAACTACTTGCTGTACCAGCTCGAGATTTTGAGCAAAAGTGTTGAAGACCGGACAAAGTTCTGGGTTGCGTTTGAGATTGTTCGGCATTCTGGTCAGAGTAGCAACACGCTCGAGGATTTGATTGCACAGGTTGAAAATGCTTCATTGTAATAAAAGAACATTTAATTAATCTGAATAAATCAATTTAAATAAGGCGGGACCACGTGGGACCAGCCGGAAAGCATTCAATCAGGGTTTCGTGCAAAAAGTACCCTTCCAACGACGAAACCAAGGTAAGAATGGTGGACACGTCGTACGCCACAAGCACAAATGGATCTGGAACGCAAATTCGAGGTCGAATCGCCAAGCGAACGGCAGCAGTCAGCAGTTCAAGCAGCCGTCTCAATCTGGCTTTCCTTTCCGATCTTGACGATCGAATCAAAGAACTCGTCTCGGCACGTGCGTCAAATGCAACAAAAGACATTGAAATCGAAGTGTACAAACAACGTGTCTTTGAACTTGAACAGCGATTGGGACTTGGTTCCGTGGACGTGGCCTCCTCGTGCTCCCTTTGTCCTGTTGAACGCATCCGATCCGCAATTCAATCGAAACAAATTGAGAAACTGGTGGCGGAGAATGTGGAACTTAGAGCAACGATCATATGCTGCGGAACAACTCGAACAACAGCGTGAAAATAACGAGCTTGTGACTGCCACAGTGACCAATCACCTCAAAGTCAACCACATATCATGCAGGTACACGATACCACTGCTATGCGGGAAAGTCCCAAGGCTGTTACTGCATTCCTCAACCTTCATTCCGACCTCCACTTCCCAATCAACGAACATTCACCATGACCCATGGACTCGGAATCAGATACCCTTCCGTCCTGTATACAGCCTGTACATCCACTTTTTCAACCTATTCCACATTCTTCCCTACCAAATTCTCAATTGAGTGCGGACCCAATTCCCAACATGAACGCGCCACCCACTTCTCTCTTCCCATCTCCCAATGCTTCTTCATCTACCCGCCAATCCAATGAAACAAGTCTCCTCAAAAGCACACTGAGCCATCTCCCTTCCTTCACATCCAAAGAAGCACGTGCACTTATCGATGAACTCTGTGTACTTGTGACTGAAAAACAAAGTGGCAACGCAGAACTGTTTTGGAGACCAAAGACAATTTGGCAAAGCTTGGAGAGATTGCACGGACAAGAGAAGAGAGGCGTGTATTATGGCGAGTTGTAGGGTTTGTGAGTGGAAGTGAAGGTGGAGGAGGGAATCAGGATGTAGGAATGGAAGAGGCGTGTCTTTGAATGAAGGAATTGAAGAGTTGGTTGAAGGAGTTCAAGGACGTTTCTTTGATTAATAAATGAATCCACCACCTTCCTTGACACTTCCCACTGAACAAACCACACCACCACCACCACTTCAACCACCACTCAACAACCCCTCCAAACAACAACCACCGCCCCTTTGATCCGCACAGCAACCGAGGTCGTCGCAAAACAAACTCTGAACCCGCATCAAAACGAATCGCGCAAAACCGAGAAAACCAGCGAATCCACCGCGAACGAAAGGCGGCCTATCTCGCCGATCTCGAACAAAAAGTAGCGCAATTGTCGTCGCTGTCGTCATCCTCCACTTCAACACCAACAACACCATCGGCAACAGACCAAACTCGAACTCGCACTCGCCCGAATCAACGAACTCGAGGCCGAAGTTGCCTTCCTCAAACAAACGAGTGGTGCCCTGGACCTGGTCGTGCGTCGGGCCTGCTCCCATGTGCGAGCTGTGTTGCGGAGCGGATTAAGACAACTGTTCAGATGGATCAGATCAGAAACCTGGAAGCGAGGCTGGCTCAGATCGAGGCGGAGAACGTGCTTTTGAAGGGGATTATTGCAACTCCGCCGGGTACGGTGTCTCCGTTGGTTCCGGGTTCTGGTGGGCTCGCGAATGGGAATGCTCTCTTTGGGGATTTCAGTATGGATATGGAACTCGATGCGTTGTTTGCGAGTCTGATTCCACCAGATGAAATGAATCGATCCAGTGAAGAGTTGTTTGGGCCGTTGGAGATTGAGAGTGCTAGAATTGCGTTGTCTGCTGTCGACAGTTTGAAGGACAAGAGAGGCTGTGGATACTATGTTTGAAACGTACCTTGTAAGGCTATTCAATTATCTCATGTCGTTAATACTGAGCCATGTCTTAGGCGCAGTCTAGAGTGTCCAATCCAAAGGAAGCTAGGAAACTTATATTCAAAAGCGTAGGCTATCGTTCAGTTACTCGATGAATGCTCAATATTAGATCGATCAAAGTAGCTGAAATATTCTCAGTATTCCAGGCGCGGAATGCACTGCATGAACGTCATTTCAGTAAACTTAGTGCTCCCTGCCGTCATCAAAGCCAAAACAACCTTTAGATCTCTCAAAACTGCCAGCTGAGATGATGATTGTGCGCGATATGATGCACAAGATACCCTCATTTGCCTGTAAGGAAGCACGGGACCTGATTGACGAAATGTGCATTCTCAGTACCAAACGACCATTCGATGACGATTTGCTATTCCAATCAAAGCACGTGTTGTACAAGCTTGAGGCGCTATGCACGACAGTGGATGAGAGAGCCAATATGTGGATTGCTGTTGAAGTTGCAAGGGAAGGGTTGAGGAAAGACTTGACTGATTTGATGGAACGAATGGAGAAAATTGAAATATCGGAATAAAATTGCTATTTTAAAAAAATAAAAATGATAGTTTTATTTCTTCGACAGCTTCCTCTTCCTCTTTCTTCTACTTTCTCACAAACGAAAACCGACGAAACAACGATTTCTCTTTACTCTCCGCCGCCGCCTTTTGCTTCGACTTCATCACGTCCATGGCTCGAGGTTGCATTTTCACATTCCCAAATTTGGCTACCAACTCATCCTCCTCCTCCTCCTCCTCCTCTGGAATAACTGTGTTCTTCGAAGTAGACATGTTGAAATATTTCACAGCATTGTGATAATTTTGTGCAACACCTTCTCCATTGTAATAACACCATCCCAATTTATATTGTGCATCCGCGTTTCCTTGGTCCGCAGATAATTGGAACCACTTGACTGCCTCCACAAGGTCTTTCGGAACACCAATTCCTGAAAAGTAATTGAGACCAATGCTGTATTGCGCTGTAGGGTCGGTTTCAGTTATTTCTGTTGTTGCAACATGAGATGATTCTGAGAAGTGTGAATGAGCCTTTTTGCTGTAATCGATCGCGTCAACATTGTCAGCAGATTGTATAGATTCGTAATCAGGAGGCGCATCTGATGAAGACGACAAAAGCGTAGAAGTAGTTGATGTTATTGAGTGTCTGCTTGGAGACATGTTGCTCGATGGGTCTGATGGGTCTGATGAAGAAGGTACATCATTCGGAGTTAGAACCCGTTGGTGATTGTGTCGTCTAATTCTGCTTCCGAAAATGAGGGCAAAACACGTGGTAGAGTCAACACGGGTGCTCACTTTGTTCAACCAAAGTTCCCACATTCAACACGTCACTTGTCACCACAGAAGAGGTAGGTCTGCCTTCCTCACTTGAGTATCAGTTGTATTGTTTGGACGAGCTGAGTCCAACGTGTGATTTCTTCGCAGATGGCAGAGAATGTTGGCCGATCATTTGGATCATTGGCCCAGCATTGTTCAATCAGTTTCCAAGCATCGTCAGAAACCAAATCTCCCGCATATCTCTCTTCATTTTCATTAATGATAGCTCCCGGTCGATGCGGTCTGTCTCCTTGCTTCAACCATTGAATGATCAAGATCATATCATTTTCGCCTTCCTCTCCTTGAAAAGGATAACGACGGGTCAAGATTTCGTACATGGTCATCCCGAAACTAAAAATTCGTATTTGCAGGAGGGTCTGTAGCCACGGCCATAAATTCAGGCGGCGCGTACCGGCAATGACCACCCCTTGCCTTGCTGTCTTGGTAAGAACTGTGAATACATGTTTTGTAGCTTGCTTAATCCGAAATCAGCTACTGCTGCGCGTCCAGTAGAGTCTGTTGAAAATATATTGAATGTTGAATGTTGGTAATGCTCAATTGAAAAAGTGAAAGGCTACCAAGCAATACATTATCCGGTTTTAAGTCGCGATGAAAACTGGCGGATCCAAGCTATGCAAGTATTTGTAAGCATTGGCAATGTTGAGAAGCCACTGGATGCGCTCGTCCTCAGTTGGTATTAGGTTTGAATGCAGGCGGGTGAGCAGATTGGTCTCAAAGCGCTCCATGACAAGCATTGGCAGTCCATCCGAATCTGTAGCGATTCCCCATAGCATCGCAATATTTGGATGCCTCAGGGATCCCCAGATCGCTGCCTCTTGAATCGCTTTGTTGAGGTCGCCTTGTTGTGCTTTGACAGGCAACGAACGAAACTTCTTGATCGCAACGCGATATGTCAGATACAATCCTGCGAATACTTCTCCAAAGTAGCCTTCTCCGAGCAATTCCGAGGAAACGGCTATATCGCTGTTTGGGATGGTGGCCATCTTCCCTGACTAGCAAATCTTGGAGCAAATTTGAAATAAGGGTTTAGCCCGCGTTCAGTGAGAAAAAATTGCTATTTGTTTGGTGGTGATTTATGTGAATTTATCGAAATTTATGGACTGGCTATTTATCAATAAACTGTTTATTAGAAATAAACTGAAAAAGCTGTTTATGTCAAATAAACTATTTATCAATAAATCGTTTTTTTCACAAATTCCATAAACAGTTTATCACAATCCATAAATAGCCATAAATTCCATAAATTCCATAAGTAGCTCTGGACCAGCTTTTGGACCTGTTTATCACCATTTCCCACCAATTCCACCAACAATAAAAAGATGATATAATACATTTTACATTTGTTTATTTGAACACACCAGACAAGAGATAGTAATATTAAAGGAGAAGGGATTCAAGGAGACAGAAGCTCACACTAGGGGAATCGGCAGTCATCGCTCAATACACTACTCACTGTTACAACACCAATTCAAGCAGTGAGAAGCATTAGTAGAAGCAGTAGAGCGATGCAAAGTTTGAAAGTTGGGTATGGATTGAAAGGGACAGTGTCAGGCACTGACAAAAGAGAGATGGTGACAAAGAACAAACATAGAGAGACGTGTGAGGGAAGGGCAAACGGGGAAGAATGCAGCAGATAC
>MCGO01000387.1:0-21626 GCA_002104985.1 Rhizoclosmatium globosum | reverse complement strand
TCGCGAAATCCCCGTAAGCTCACAAGTCTCACCTTCAGAAGCAAAGACGTTCCCGAAATTCATGTACGCTACTGTTGTCGACTCTCTCGCTACAGCGCTTTCCGGAAAGCAGAGAAAAGGCGTTGGAAAGGTTGACGTTGAGGAAGCAGTTGTGAATCGGGAGTTGTGGTACAAACTTGCGCATACGTCGTGTCAACGAGGAGTAATGTGATGGAAAGGAGGGGGAGTGGACAGGTTCTTGTTTTGCTGTTGACGTGGTTTCGGCTACCTAGGCGTGAGTTTCTTGGATTTGTAAGGAAGGAGTTGGGGAAGGGGTGGTTGTATGATGCTGTTATGGCTTCGTTGCAAGTTGCGTTCACGATCAAGTTGGTGCGATGGCAGACTCAGCTTGAAAAGGAAGTGTTGAAGGAGAAGATTGGGTTGCTTGTGGCAGCTGCGGGGTTGATGAGTGTGTTTGGGGAGTTTGTGAGGAGAGTTGATGACGAGAGGAGGGGAATATGGATTCGAGGGATTTCGAGAGGCATCAGAGAGTGTTATAAAGTTGCGATAGGATGTGTTGAAGTGGATGGTGGGGTTCCTGATGAGATTTCGACGGCTTGTATGGGTTATTGGCGTCCTTACCATTTCTGATCCGACCAGGTGACACGGAGGGAATGAATGACGTTGATTGGGACACAGTCGAGGAAATAGCATGTCAATATCCATGCTGGCAGACAAGGGATATGGCGCACCATACAATGCGGAAACTGGACGTTGTGCTTCGAAAAGCGGGAATCAACACCAATCGGGTGGCAGCAAGTTGGAAACAAGCCTGCGTCAGGAAGCAAATGCATCCTTGTATGGTTTCTGTTGTTGTCGAATAGAGCAGTCAATGAAAGTTTATTGCATGTCATCATATTCCCAACATCATCAATCCTCACTTCTTTTGGCTCAACCGAATCTGCGACCGCTTTCTTTCCGTCTCCGTGTTTCTAATAACAAGCTCTTCAATTCCACCAAATGACAGAGGAGCACTTCCAGGTTTCTCACGCAAGAAGTTGACCTGATCAGCTCCCTTGCTCCATCCAGGGCTCACACGCTTGAGCACTTTAATACGAGACACCATAGGAGAGTAGATTGGGTAAACGACTTCCACTCCCGTTCCAAGCACATAGTTTCGCACAGTAATTGTCGACAAAATACCCTCCGCTTCACATTCAACAAGACACAGCAAGGCAAGTTTCCTGGGCGATGAACGCGATGAAAGCTGTTCAACAAGAACACGGAACCCGGCTCAATCGCGTCCGGTGAGTCCTTCTCAAAGAGAGCAGTACGGCATCAAAGTCGTGGCGCTGACGCAGATCGGCGTCAACTGCGGCAAGAAGTCGTCGAGAAACGGCCTTTTCACGTGGCTGGTTCTTTGGGGCTGCGAACACGGCACCGGCTTCAAGTCGCCACTTGGCTTAGGGAAGAATGGGGAGGGCGTCGCCGGCGTCCTCGTCACGTGCTGGCAGAAGTTGTTAGTCAGCAGGTCGCACAAGCTGAGGTTATTGTTGGTTGGGTGGTACGCACTGTCTTTCTTCTTTTGACCTGTCTTGGCCGCCTTGACATCGGCGTAGAAACGGGATGGCACGATGCTGACTGCGCTGCCGGACACAGCGAATGATTAGCCGAGGTTGCTCGCTGTGACAGGCTGGTGAATGCACGGGCAAGCATTGTTGATGGGTGGTTGTGGTGGTTGGTTGGTTGACAGAAAAAAGCAAACCTTTCTCTTTCTCTTTCTTCTTCATAAGAACCAATAATGAAAGCCAAAGCTGGAACCCAAAGGGCCTCACTTCTATATGGACTTTGTTAACACGACCGGTCTCTGGCTGTGCCGCATCTGTCAGTGGATAATGTATCCCGCATCGACTTTGTTCAGCTCAAACGTGAAGGGATCAAGGCCATCTGCTTCGATAAGGATAATACTCTCGCTGCGCCGTACTCTGTAGATATACATCCACCGTTCAAGGTTCGTTTGTTGTACTAGATGGCATCGGCTGAGCAATACACGGTATTAGGCTGCATGGAAGAATGCATCGACACTTTTGGAAGTGAACAAGTTGTAATTGTATCTAATTCAGCTGGAAGTAATAACGATGTTGGATTCGCTGAGGTGCGTGGTGCAACTCTTGAAGCTGCGATTCCAACAAACATATTATTATGTAGGCAACACGTATCCAAGAATCCCTCAAAATCCATGTAATTCGCCATGCCGAAAAAGAACCTGGTGGCGCCCAGGATTTGCTTAACCATTTCCCTTCTCTTCAGCCATCTCAAATTGCCGTTGTTGGCGATCGACTACTTACTGATATTGTTTACGGAAACAAGATGGGTGCATTCACTATCCTGACCACAAAATAATCACGGAAGAGGGAGACAATAGGTTCGCACTCCACCTTCGTCGTTTGAAACCGTATTCTTGTCCCATTCCTCAATACTCTTGGTGTGAAACCACCATCACATTTCCTTACATCCATCCACTCATTGATTAGAAAACAATAAAACCTCGCTTCATTCTGAGCTCCATTCCAATTAATATGAACGTATCACCTCAAGTATTCACACAACAACTCGCTCCTTCATCCACTGCACCATAGCAGCAGTCCCTTTTCAATAACTGCACGTCTGGGGTTACGAATTAAATTGCCTTCAACAACAAGCGCTTCAACTCGCCCATATCCACAATCTCCTTTGGCAACGCGTCAAGACTATTCTCGCGCACATCAAGTGTTCCAAACTCCCCACTGCGGATAGATACAATGCTCCACTCAACAGGACAAGCTTATTTGTCTGCAGAAGGAGTTCCTTGAGGTTCCGTGCTGTGACAGGACATTCAAGTGTCGTGAGTCTGTTGATTCTCAAGTCTAGTTGCAGAAGCCCGGGCAATACGACCGGAGATGTGAGTGTGAATACGACCTCCAACTGGTTCTGTGACGCGGTCAGGATAATCAGGTTCGGGGTATGATAGGGCAATGTTGTCAGCGTGGTCAATCTGTTATGAGACAAATCCAAATTATTGAGAAGAGGGAATGCGGGACGGGTTGTGCCTTGTGGTGGGAATGGAAGTGGCCCACTCAGCATATTCGATTTCAACATAAGCTTTGTGAGACGTGGGGCTGAAGTGAGAGGTAAATTGGACAGCTGATTGTTGGATGCGTCGAGAATTGCGAGCGACAGAGCTGCTGGAGATGTTGGCGGGATATGAAGGAACGTGATTCTGTTGTGCGATATGTTCAACTCAGCAAGGTTAAGCAACCAAATCGAGTCTGGCAATGAAACGAGACTATTTGATGCCAAGTGAAGTACTGTCAAGTTTCTAAGGGCCGACAAGTCAGGCAACGTTGAAATCTTGTTGTTGTGTGCCTGTCAAGTGTTCAAGGGTCAGTGTTTAAGGAATCAGCACCTATTAAAAGGGGTGGAAAGTGAATCCTCACATCAATCATTGTCAGCGCACCCAATTCAGCAACCCGTTCATCGATGCTTTCAATCTCGTTGTCCGCAATCACAAGTTTCGTAAGGTCTGTCTCCTCCCACCAATTACCACCGCCTTGGTCAAGTGACACGTCCGCTCCACGAACATCTGCGCGAGTAAATAAGACATCTGGAACGGCGGTCAGGCTCTGGTTGGAAAGGTTGAGTCGTCCTGTGCTTCTGGCCTGGGCGACCAGCTGTTTGAAACAACGGATTCAATACTGGGGAAAGAAAGGCTTGTCGACTACCTTAAGCACTGACTGGGAAGCCGTGGCTGCTGCGGTGTCCGTGGGCCGCTGGAATGACGACGTGGTTGGGTTGCCTCGTCGGTTTTGCAACATAATTCTTTCTGTTCGTTACTGTGGGTTTATTGTACTTCATGCAAGAATAATCTGAGATTTAAGCTTCTACGGGAAAAATTGGATACTTAACCGCCCATGGCAATCTCAGTACCCTTTGGCAATCGTTGCTTGGTGACAAACATCACAATAATCAACATGGCAGCCGAGAATCCAATTGGCAAGTAAAAGAGGGTCTTGAGGGTTTTCAAATATCCTTGAATCAATGCGTGTTGAAGTGGACTGTCTGGAACCACAAAGGCTGGGTTGTGTAAGACAGATGAGTCCTTGAATACAACAAATGCAGTCAAATTGGTGCCAGGTGGAATCATAACGTCAGCAAGAGACGCGTTATTCGCCAACAAGGCAGTAGCGCAATTGCTAACCAAGTTATTGTTGAAAAGCGAAGAGCAGATAGCGATTCCAACAACAGCACCAATCGTCTGGAAAAAGTTGGTCGTGGCGGTGACAGCGGACAAGAGTCTTTCAGGAACTGAAACTTGAGCGGCAATCAACGCAGTTTGGATTCCACAACCAACTCCAGCTCCTGCAATCAAAAGGTACACGATTTGCTTCCAGCTCTCGGCATTTTCGTCCATGGTTGAGATGAGACCAGCTCCAAGAGCAATAACGACGGCAGAAATGGGCAAAAAGAACCAGAACAGCCCGGTAGTGGTGGCAACAACACCGGTGATAATAGAGAAAACGACGAGGCCCATGATCAATGGAATAGTATGAACACCAGCTTCAGTGGCAGTGGATCCAATGACAATTTGGAACCACAATGGAGCGTAGAAAACGAGGATGAAGAATCCACATCCAAGGAAGAAGACGGTACCAAAAACAGCGAGAGCCAACTTGTTTTGGAACAACTCGAAGGACAAGACTGGGTTCTTGGCCACCCATCCTTCGACGTAAATAAAAGCAGCAAGGAGAATGGAGCCAACAACTAGTTATTGTTTAAGCATGGTATTAAGATCCTTAAAAGTCTACTCACTAAACAAGGAGATGACTAAAGGTGAGTCCCAAGCGTATTGAGTACCTCCTCCCTGAATTGGAATCAAGAGACAAATCACAGCAGCAACGAGAAGGACGGTACCAAGCAAATCAATCTTTCTGAAAGATTCAGCAAAGCTTTCCTTGGCGGAGGTTCCCAGCCGCAAGAAAAAGACAACGACTCCGATAGTAAAGGCACCAATTGGCAAGTTGATGTAGAAAACCCACCGCCATGAGACATGATCAACAAAGACACCACCAAGAAGAGGCCCAGCAACAGAAGCAAGACCGAAACAAGCTCCAATAACACCAAGGTACTTTGAACGGTCACGAATAGTAGTGAGGTCAGAGATAATAATAACAACAAGAGAGAAGATTCCACTATAAATTTTGGGGACCGGCCCCATGAGTGTCAGCCACGAATGCCCAGTGTTATCACAGTTGAAACTTACGATCCACCAATACCAGCAATCGCACGAGCAGCAATCAACATCTTCATGCTGCTAGCCACTCCACAGAGAAGCGATCCAACTTCAAAGATACCAATCGCAACTAAGAACACAGACTTTCGTCCAAAGATGTCAGCAAGTTGGCCGTACACTGGAATGAAGGCTGTGGCAGTCAAGAAGTAGCCGGTAGCGATCCAATTGATTTCTTCGAGGGATTGAAACTCATTAGCGATGGCTTGAAGGGCGACGGCGACAATGGTCTGGTCTGTGTTGAATTCATCATCAGCAAAACTCAACTTACATCAGCACAACATACCAAGAGCAGCAAGGAAGACGGCCAATGCAAGACCCTACAGTACCAACGTCAATAAAAGTAGTGGATCCACAATATAATTTGGGCCTACGACACATACCACGAAGACAAGGATGAACTCGACGTTAGTCAACACGGATTTAGGGACTTCCTCAATCTCAAGCTGCTGCAATTCGGCCTTGGATGCATGATGCAAGGCATTCTCTTCGTCAAGGACCTCAACCTTCGCAGTGGTCATTTTCACGATCTGTTTTGTGATGCCACGGAAACCCCTCCCAATTTTTTTTGAGGGTGAACCCAAGATGACGAATTCAAATTTGAATTAGGGTTTCCTTGTAGAATTACATAATTCGGCTATTTCTTTCTTGACGTGGCTAAGAAATCCGTCAGCTACACATGTTTTTCTTGTTGATGATGAATTCGGTACGCCACCCAACTTAAACATGCAACATCAGTTAGGTGAAAATGCAACACTTGGCGTTACTTGTTGCTGGCCCTTCCTTGTCCAAATTTAGATGTGAATCAGTCGCCACAACATATTACATACACTTTAGAAATTGAAATGGGTAAACCTGAAGCCCACCAAACCCCATGAATCAATATACAGTCTGATACTTAGTGGGCTTCCAGTTGCTTGGTTGATTTCGCATTTTTTCCTTACGTCACGGAGATCGGGCAACGTCATCTTTCCGCAATTCCTGCTTCCGCGCTCAGCCAATCAAAGCAACAAAGATTAAACAACGAAATCTGGAAACGTTAAATCTACTCATCACCTGAGGTTTTCACGTCTCGCCCCATCGTCGCTGAGATTTTGGGATTGTCACCTTACTCACAAGAATGCTTCAGCATACAGCCTCTAAGATGCGCAGTTTCAAAGCCCCGCCGCCACTGATCTTTGCTCCAGAAGCAACAAATACCCAGCTTCAGCTATACTTATCAGCCCCAAACTCGTCCAACGAGTTTCTCATTGTCAAAAGCATCCAACATATCCAACAATTACTACGCACAACCAGGGTGCACCCGCACCGTCTTATTTATTGCATCGCAGGAGAACTATTTTCTCACTCATCGCCGTATCCGTTTGGAGGACCAAAAATGAAGCCAGGATATAGTCTGTTTGATGGACTAACGCCTGACCATTTACTGCAATTTATTGTAGTCGCATGCTATACCGAATACTGGAAGTGGAAAGGAAACAGTGCACTCCATTTGATTGTGTCGACAGTGAATTCGGTGTTGAATCGACACCGAGAATATGGAAACAAAGACAAATTGGACGAATTAATGCTTAAGGGAATGAAAAAAGCAGGGCATATCGGATGGTTTGGAGCAATGTATATACCTAAATATTTACAGCATGTAGAAATGGAGGAGGAAGGAGGCTCAGAGAAGAAGGGAGGAGTACTGTTTACACCCAATCAAGGACGCAACCATAATCCGTAGCAATAAACTGATTTCGAAAACAGATGTTGCAAGTGCGACAGTTGTTGTGATTTCCAAGAAGCAAGTCCAAAACAAGTCAAACAGGATTCAACCAAATCCATCAATCCCTTTTCAATCCACCACCAACCAAATGTCCACACCCGCCCTGTTCGCATTCCACTCTCTTCCGGCGCAGCTCCGAATCGGCGAAGCGATGACGTCATCACCAGCGCCGTGGGTTGATCTAATCGTTGGTGCGGATGGCGGCGTTGAAGCGACGGGGTCCGTTGTCGTGGAACTCGTGGGCCTTGCGCGCGTGGCCCTGGCGGAAGGTTTGTCGCTTTTTGCTTTGTTGGATTTGGTTTCGGGTGCGGGGAGGAGGGGCAAGTGCTGACGGACTTGGTGCTAGGACGGGTCGATACAGAAGAGGTCTTTGCAACTGTTTCTCAAAAGCTGGCCGAACCACAGGTATTCCTACCTCCATTAGAAAGCTGAATTGGTGACATTTGTTATACAGAACCTTGGAAAAGGATCCCACACCTTCTCACTTTCAATAAGGGTTCCTTCGAACCTGTCACCTTCCTTCACCTACGTAGCAGTGGACAGATCGGAAATATACGGAATCAGATATGTCATTCGGGCTCGCCTCCCTCTACAGGACAACAAAGCGATCGTCGCAGACCACCCTATCGTCCTCACATCGCCAAAAATGATTGCTGCGTCCATGGATCCAATCCGTTTCCTGGAGCAAGCAGGGTCAGTCTATGGATCAGTACTCAGCGTCCAAGCCAGGAGGAATATGTTCTTGCCGCTTCAGCCCGTGACACTTCTATATTCCCATCAAGCTCCACCCAACACTCCTGTCAAGGCTACCTATATGGAACTTGTTCAAAAAGCTGTTTATCCAAGCCAATCCGGCTCACGTCGGGTTGTTGAGAGAATCATTCAGAGCTTCGAACTTCCTCCAATTCATCAAGGGTATGGAAGTACATACACGCTCCAATTTCAACTCCCTCAACTACCACCCACGGTATTCCTCGGACCAATCGATAATGCTTACTTTTTACGGTTCGCTGTGACTTTTCCTGATGGAAAGTTTGAGATGCTGGGACCTGTCGAGTTTGAGGTTTTACCTGACGTACAGCAGCTCATTATTCCTGCCAACTATGATGAAGCAGTCGAAATGTTGGAGGGAATGGGAGGGATTAATGTTGGACCTGTCGTACGACCTCGTCTTTTGACCTTAACTCCTTGGATTCCTCGTTCGCCTGGTCTTGCACCTTCGTCCCAGTCCCAACGTATGGGGAGCGGTCCTCTCCCACAGCAGAATCAACAACAAAGAATGCCTAATGCTGGTTATTTGGCTCCTTTGATGATGCCGCCTTCTCCTGTGACTCTTGGAACACCAACTTTGTTGACCCCATCCCAGCAGCCATGGGCTTCACCAGTTCATCCAGTCCCTAATGTGACGCCAGAATCTTTGCAAATTCAGATCCAGATGGAACAAGAACTTCGCCAAAATGAAGAGGCGAGATTGGAGCTTGAGAGGGTGAGAATCGAAACTTCTCGGGACGTGAGCTACGCGAAGAAGAAGAACGTCGTGCAGCGGAAGAACATGAACGTTTTATGCAACAGCAGAGAGAGGAACTGGAACAATTGAGACGAGAGGTTGCGAAGATGAAAAGTTCTTCAAATCTGAGAACATCATCTGCTGCAGTTTCCATCACTCCTGCCATTTCCGAGCCTGTGGAAGAGATTCGACCAATTGTATCTTCAGCCCCAACACAGTCTGCTCCGCCAGTTATGTCGGCCCCAATTTTATCGCCTCCACCAGTGTATCCTCGGCCGCCAAACCACCCGCCACCAGACTATTCAGCTGCCCCGCGTCCTATGACGACGAGTGTATCCAATTTGCCTATTGTAACCAGTCCAGTCGCTCTCCCGGCGAAACTCCAGGAAGTCTCACCACCACCGCCACCTCTCCGAAACCCAGCTCTAGAAACGCATCATTATCCACCCCCACCATCTTTATCTGACTCGGCACCACCCATCAAACCTCTGAAACTCGATCCACCCTCAACAATCCCATCGCCAGCAATATCTCCACAACCAGCACCTAAGCGACGATGGTGGTTCTCCAAATCCGCAGCTCCGACTCAGCAACCGACATCTTCTGCTTCCTCTACATCATCTCGTAATTCGACACCCCATCACCCAATAACGGCGAAGATCTCGTTAACCAAATCTGTGAAAGTGCTGCAACGGACTACAGACAATCCATCAAAAGAAACTACAAAGTATTAATGGGCGCACGTGAGCGAAGCGTTCATAAACAGCGTATTCTAAGAGGAGCCAGAGAAGTATTACAAGGAGTTATTCGTGATCCCAAAGACATGCAAAGTTTGATTGTTTCTCTCGAGGTATGGTCTTTTTTCATCTGCTTCCCCATCCTTACCTGAACCCTTTTAGACGGAATTCTCTCAAATCGACTCGCAAGTTCTTTCCATTTTCGAGCAAGACAAGAAAGACGAGCTTAAACTACAAATCCGAAGCCTCCGTAAGGCCCTGCAAGCCGCCATTGATGCGCAAGCCATTATAGACGACGACGACTTGCAAAGTCAATGTGGAAGTGTAATGAAGCCGCTGCGTGAGGAACTCAAGGGAAGTATATTCTACGCGGGAATGGGGCCAGAAGAGGACGGGTGTTGGAGGAGCTTGCGAATCGAATTTGGGGTGACTGCATTCGCGTGTTCGAGGCAGAAGTGAAGACACCTTTGGGGAATGCTCTCAAGGCGAAAGCAAAACCTTCGCGTACATCGTCGCCTCCAGCTCCGGCCCCGTCTGGCTCGTCATCGTCGGCCCCAGCGACGGGGACTTGGGGTGGACGAATTGGGCTTATGAAAAGCTCCAGTTTGCCGCGGGAGCCTGAGCCAGAGTGTTTAAGGCCAGAGTGTGGAAAGAAGAAGGTGGGGTATGGTCAGTCGAAACTCTTTTGTAGCGTCAAGTGTGAGAGTATGATGATTCAGGAGCAAAGGAAAGCTATGTCGGAACATTAAATGTGGCATAAGTGAACAATAAATATATCTTGGAATTGTTGAAAGATGGAACAACGAGACGTGCCAATCAACAACCGAGACGCCAACTTCCACACAGACGCTCAAAAGGCAAAAGTTGAATCACTTCTAGCCGCATTAGCCTCTCCAAAGCCCATCGCAATACCACTCTTCCTCCAACGCTGGTCCAACCGTCTATACGCCGAACCCTTTCTTCGAGGCCTCCTCTCCTTCCTCGAATACCAACACAAATCACCTTCAAACATATACAACTGGAAGATCCTGAAAGAAGTCTTGACCGAAAGCGAACCAGACTACATCATTGACGTCGTTGGTCTCCTCCTTGGAACCCTAAAACTCACAGAGAGCCTTGATCCCGAAGCTGGGACAATCAGCTTTTGTTGGGGCGATCACTTACCCAGAGGAAGTTTGAAGACATGGATTCGAGAGCTGAGGAGGCATAAGTGGGTTCACAAGACGAGGGCTGTTGGACAAATTGACATTAAGGGGACTAGAGTGTTACCTGTGCAAGAGGCACGATTTTGGCGGAGGTTCAAGTGTAGTATCCTCTGATTATTATACAGTAATACAATAAAGGGGTAGCGGATGGCTCTCACTCAAGTTTAAATAATCCTCTTTGTGAAGTGCAATGTTTGATATATAGTCAAAAGACAGCTCTGGCATGATGCACACAAGAAAAGGGAGAGCATAATTCCGGAAAACTGACTGATATTGCCTGTTCACAAAATTTTCATTTCCCTCAGTATCACACAAGCAATGCAATTACGTGAACGTGTCAGATACTTGGCTGTTGTCATTCTGATTGCCGGTTGTTTCGCCATTTACGGCAGCTTCCTCCTTACTAGCTCTTTCCACAAGTCAAGCGTTCGATTACTCCCCATGAGCACCTTCAACCCCAGGACCGATAAAACAATACAACTGGAAACTGACTACATCTTGTTCCCGAAAGTGTTGACCTCGGGCTCTGTGCACACGTTGCGAATAGTGCCTGCGAAGGGGACAACTGTTCGTCCTTATTTGACCATACTGTTTGAGCACAACAACGGCAATGACGCATTAGAGCGCCAGTTTCTCAAACCAAGTTCCATATATCCTGAGTCTCATGTGGAGGTATTTTGATTTTGTCATACACAAAACCCAACTAATTTGAGACAACCAGTTCACGTTTATAATGTTCACATCCGGGGAATTTAAAGTCACTATTTTCGATGACGCAGTTCTTTTGGATGAGCCTTGGATTTGGGAGCGGGCATACTTTCATCTTGGACCTGAAAGGACAGCCCTCCGTCGATTTTTGGTTACGTTCAGAGAACCCTATTATTTTTCGTCAGCCAAGAAGCGATTATCAACCCACTTGAAAACTCTTCCATTCTGCTCACTATCCGATTTGGCAGATTTGCAATTTGGAGGACGATATTTGAATCCACTCTTACTTCCAGATGCGAAAACTTCGTTTGTTGATACATCAAAATGGATGCATAACGTTGGGGATCAGCCTTTCTTTCTGCGATTCTTACCAGCGAAATGTCGTATGCACTACTTCAATGTTCAAGAAAGTCGTGATTGCGTGGCGAACAAGAACATCACTTTGATGGGGGATTCCACACTGGCAGAATCCGTGAACCGTTTAATATTTCATATCCTTGATGATTATGCTGAGGTTCATTGTCCTCCGTCCACTGCAACCTGCCATGACCGGAATTACCGAGAAGCACAGTTGGAAACAACCTTCAACCATGCGGACCCTCCATCGTATTTGAGTCATGTCTGGGTCCCAAGTTTAGATGTTTGTCATGGATTTGATGGAGCGTGGGCTTTTAGAGACTCCATGTTTTCTGATTGGATGCGTTTTCGGTCTTCGTATCCAGAGTCCTGTCGCAACTATGAAGACAAGCTTGGATTAAGTTTGGAAACGGATTGGAAGCGCTCAAATGGTGTCTGGAGGACACTTCCGACAAAGGAACAAGACTATCTGTTCTTCTCTTCCGGGCTGCACGATCTTATCCATTGGAAGAATCCAGAAGGTCCTGAATACAAGGTTGGAAATTACACTGAATGGTTGGATAAGGCGTTAGGGGAGCTTGCAGGAACGGCGAGGAACAAAATCTACGTTACTGTGAACCCGAAAATGGGGAAAGTGGACACTGCAACTGAGCATATCAACAAAATCGCAAGAGAGCTGGCAAAAAAGCATGGATATAGTGTTATCGATCAAAATGGTATACAAACTCACAGACTGGTTGGGGAAGGATGGGGAATGACTGGTGATTATTTGCATACAGATGTCAATTCTGATTTTGCTCTCGCGAATGCACAGTTATATTTGAACGCCATTTGTCCGAAGTCTAAATAAATTGTAAATCTGGGCTTGGTAGATGCACAGAAATTGGGATCCCTGGTCTCTTGCAGCGAATGATACCCGTTGTGGACTTTCGATTTGCCTGTTCAACTGAAATTCTGATTCTATCATGGGTCGTTGACTCCCTGTCGCGGCGATCACGCATTAAGAATCGTTCCACTGCAGTGCAAACAAAATGATAATTAAATGTTACTCATTAATTTGGAACCTTCCACGAAATCCATTTGCGTGTCTTCGAACTTTGTGGAAACTGTTACAGCACAGCAACCAACAACCAACGAATCCTTCTTCGAATGTTCTTCCAGGCAACGAGCAATCCAAATCGCAACAGTCAAAAGATTGGGACCAAGTTCAGCGGAGTGATGCGAGGCGTTGCAGCGGCGTTCGCATCGGACTTTGACGTGTTTCTCAAGGCCGAAAAGACGCACATTCAAAACACGGAACGGCACTTTCAAGAACAAAAGAATGTGACAAGGGACTTTCGCACGTGGGCCGAGAAGAAGGAAGACGACATTCGAGTGCGTGTTTGTTCACCCTCTTCCCTTCAAGTCCTTCAGGTTATCAGTGCTGATCGATTGAACCCCAACAGATCATCGCAAGCAGAACTGCCGCGATCGAAGACGCCCTTGCTGCCCGCGAAGCTCTGCTCGTGCACGAACTGTCGGCTGCCAGAACAACCCTCAAGGAAATCAAACACAGATCAAAGACAATCGACGAGGCTCAACAGTCCCTCGCTCAATTAATCAAGAAGAGGACTCAATAAACAGGAATGAGTCGGAGCTGGAGCACTGGAGACACGAAGCGAGGAAAGCCGATCAGCATTTGAAACTCTTGCAAGCTGCGCATTCAGGCGCAACTAGACGTGACCTGCAATCGGCTTTTATCCGCAAACACGAGGCCATCATAAAGTATACAGATGTCATGAGGACTGCGAGTCAATTTGCTATTCATATGTGGAATCAACTTCCACAGGGTGAACTTCGACCAGGACAGGATATCCCTGCCTTCACCGCTGAGCAACTGGAAACACTTCATCGGATTATGAATGACTTTGAAAAAGCGCTGGGTGTGGTTGAAGCGAACCGAATTAACACTTCAACTACTGCTGCGGCATCAGTTAACACGGCTGCGCCATCGCGTCTTTCAAGCCTAGCACCACCAACCTATACATCTACTTTTACACAAAGTACTGGCGATACTGATACTTCATACACTCTTGATGATTCATTCAGTTTTGCAACTTCACACAATGCCAATCTTGACAACGCTAGTACATCCGAATTCAGTATCTCAACAGTGACACCAACAGCTATTCAACGAGACAGTGTATCTCAAATTCAACGCGGAGCGCAGGGAGTGATCCAGCCACAACCGGTTCAAGGCCATCACCAGAGACCACATTCCACAGCTTCGATTTCTCAGCAACAGTTGCAACCTAGCCTTTCTCCTGCTCCTTCCGCCTTCCAGCTCCATCAGAACGCTCCATCCATTCAAGAACCTCCTCAAAATACTCACAGTTACCCACAATTAGTTTCGAATTCATCGCATACATCACAGTCTAGAACTCCACTGAACCCGTATCTTCCAAACAACAACCTGCAAAGACCTTCTTCCCCACTTCAACCTCAAACTGTTCTGCCATACTCAAGTTATGCACAACCACCAAACCAACGCGCACTCACACCGACTGCTTCGAGTCCTACTCAACATTCACGCACAAACCCATCCGTCGTAGTACCACAACTATCACAAAGCCAGATTCTATTGCAACAGCAAATGACCGCCCAATACCCTGAAACAACGCAACTACACACCAGCTCAACCCCCCTCAAACCGTACATTCCCTTAGACCAAGATCCATCCACTCCACTCAGTCCATCCGCACACCCCTTCACGATAATCCACCCTCCAACGCCTCCCACCACCGCAGACAGAATCCCATCGCAACACCTATACCCGCCAAAACCATTACCAGAAGAAGACCAGTGGGACGTTCTCTCGATCTCAAGCACACAGTCTACATCACCTACAACACCTCAACAACAACAGCACCAACCACACCAACAGCAACACCAACCACGTCCCCTCAGCCCCCTCAAAAAAGAAAAACTCGATTGACAATAAACACTCGAAATAAAACCAAGGAATCACAAAATTCATATTGTAAAACCATATTTATTTTTTTGAAACTATAGTGAAAAAGAAACACAACCAACTCTAAAAAAGAAAACAGTACCCTGTCCGGCACACGATAAACCAACAACCACAAATACAACGAACCGAACGAATTTCTAAACTCCGTATACTGCATTACCACTGCGCGTTCGGGTAATCAGGAGGAGGTCCCGCCGGAGGACCCGGCGGCGGTGGAGGCCAGGATAAATCCGTTGCGGTTGTTGCTGCTGCTGTCCCGGGACGTATTGCTGTTCATGCGGGGGTACAGGTGGAGGCCCTTGTTGATACGTTGGTGACGACGCATACGCGTATTGTTGGGATCCAGGCGGACCTGGGTATACGACCGGCGTGTACCCTTGGGCTGTGTAAGACTGTTGTTGGGGTTGTGTTGTGGGTTGGTAGGAGTCTTGGCGGAGTGGGGGTTGGGGTTGTTGGATGTAGGGTTGTTGGAGTGGTTGGTTTTGTTGGTAGTAAGGTTGGTTTGGAGGTGGGGCTGGTTGTTGTGGGAGGTATTGGGCGTAATATCCTGGTGTGTAAGTTGAGGAGGAAGCAGGTGGAATTGGAGTAGTTGCGTATTGAGGTTGAGGGGAAGCGTAAGGCTGCTGTGGTACTGAGGGTTGGATAGGAGGTGGGGTGTACGGAGACGGAGATCTCGAATCCTGCACTTGTAAGTTTGTGACTTGAGTTGTCAATGCAGAAACGTTGTTGTATTCGGCAGGACGGGAGCTGGCATACACTGTTGCGGCCGGAGAAGATGGTCCATCAGGATAGGATCCAACACTTAGAGATGGTGATGGAGCTCTCTCGGGAACTGTTGGCACGAAGGCAGGTCCAGCAACTTCAGTTCGCACGACAGTCACCAGCTCGTTGGAGCCGAATGCATCCTTAAAATCTGCCATAATTTGTTCAAGAGTAGAGTGGTTTTGGAAAGGAGGCAAGTCCTGTCCAGGGTGAAGCGTGCCTTGTGGAATTTGATCTGCTAGATACAACGAGAACTTTGACGCTACGCTCATTTTGACGGCATACTTAATGGCAGCTTCGTGCTTGATACGCAAAGCTTCCCGCAAGTCTAGTCTATTTGAGCATGGTAAATGGCACTCACTCATTTGGAGATGTGATACCTCGTGAGTCCAAGATGCTCTGCCTCCAACTGCCTGATATGCGTTTGGATGTTTCTGGCCCGCTGAATGAGATCATCAGCCGGAGCCTGCTTCTTTTGCGCCGCGTCTCTTGCATTGATAGCCTTCTTAAGGTCACCCTTTGCATCGCCGATAGCCTTCTCCCTGTTTCTGATGACCTTCATTCTTGCGCGTGACTGTTCCAGAGCATCCGTGTATTCTTTTTCTGCATGGAGAGAGTCTTCCTGGATCTGTACCCACTTTGCAGCAATAGACTATTTTGGTTTCAGTGACAGGTCCACCCTAACCGATAACGAGCAACCCACCCGAATGTCTTCTTCCTTCGTTCCGGCCCATCGCTGAAACGCTGTCGTTGCACCCGCGAACTGTCTCATCTTCTTTCCAGTTGCATCAACGACATCACGCTCTTCTTTGATAAACACTTCCAAGTCCTTCGATTCGGCGTTCTTGAATCCAGCGATGGTCCCGCGCAGCCCGGCCGAAAGAAGGTCGCCAAAGTGCGGCGCAACCGACGAATGCGCGCCAGAACTTGCCGTGGCTTGTGCCGGCGCCGGAGTTGACGGAACTGTGGGTCCCGGCGACGAGGTGAGGCTGCTGGCGTCGTCAGAGGTTGCTCCGTTCTTCTTCCACGGCTGTCCATCGACT
The DNA here is from genome assembly GCA_002104985.1 of Rhizoclosmatium globosum. NCBI lineage: Eukaryota > Fungi > Chytridiomycota > Chytridiomycetes > Chytridiales > Chytriomycetaceae > Rhizoclosmatium > Rhizoclosmatium globosum. Next base: position 5,224 of record MCGO01000387.1, on the reverse strand, counting down.
TGGTTGTTAGTGCTGTCACAGTCGGTAAGGCTCACTCACAAAGTTCATTTTCGTGGACCAAAACAAATGCAAATCCAATAAACAAATGCAAATCATTCATTTCGACACCTCTCTCTTGGTTCCATGTGAATCGTACCCTTCGAATGCAACATCCCATCTCCATGGCTCATCACTTGCAGAATACGGTGTCAATGGCAAATCATATGGAAGCCATATTGGAATCTCAATCTCAGCGTCTTCATCTTCCCTCCCTCCTCTTTCGACGAATTCTTGTGGTGTCACCAAGTCGGGCAGCAACTCGCGATATTCTTTTGCGGTTACTGCTCTGAACTTGGCGGTTTGCGTTTTGGAAGTCTGAAAATGTGTGAATACTACAACCAAGAACCGAACACCAATTATAATATACCTTGAAATACTCAGGACATAACACAATTCCCAATTCATAACTACGAATATGAATCTGGGTTCGATTCTTTTCCAATGCTCCCCATGCTGCCTTGGAGACGTTATGGCTTGAAACAAGAATCCACGCTACTTCTTTCGAGTCTTCATTCAGACGAGTAAACGTCTTGATGTGAGGCATAGCATTATCCCGTTCCGCTTGTGTCCCAGCCCACTTCTTCAACAGTGGCCGAAGGTAAGACTTTTGCTTTTCCCAATTCTGATTCGCAAAGGGAATAGAATCTCCAGCAGCCCAACCCTGCAAACTATCTCGCACGTTTGTTGAAGTTGGAAACACAAGAGCCATCTTCTTCGTCCCCCCTCCCACCCGGCTCTGAAAGAAACCTCCACCACTCCCGCCTCCAGTCCTCCACAAGCTCCCTCCAAATTCACCAACAAGCCACTTATCATCAGTACCCAAACTCCCCATACTAGAATACTGGCACAAAACAGTCCCACACCTCTCAGCCCCTTCCCTCCCCAAATCCTTTCCCAAGACATCTCCCAGCCTCATATGCCCCCACCGCACAAGCGGATCCCCACCTTCAGCCCCCTTACTCCCCATCTTCCACCGCCCAGGAGCACTCGCCACAATCCGTCCAACCTGCCAAGACCAATCCAAACCCCTCACTTCATCACACAGTCCTCCCAAATCCCGTCCATACACCTTCAAATACGTGACCAAGTCCCTCTCAAACCCTTTATTCGGCCCTTCCTCCACCATCCCACTCTTTTTCGGCCACGCAATCCTTGAAACCCAACACATCTGCGACTTCCGGCCCCAATCCCTCGGAATCAAGTTCGCAGTATGCACAATAAGGTGACACCCCCCGTCCTCATACATAAGTACCATCATCTTCGTATGATGTGTTCCATACGGCTCCGGAAGGCTTGGGTGCATGAACTTGACAGTATTTCGTGGACGTGGCGATATCTCCTGAAAAGCTTTTTGTATAGACGGGTTTGGATGGACGACGAATGTTATTTCGGACGGTGTTGTGGCTGTGGATGAGGTGGTGGGGAGGTTTTGGAAGAAGAAGGCTGGGTCGAGGAGGTAGTTGAATTGGTACACTAGAAAAAGAGGGGTTCTGAGTTTAGAAGGTGAGAATGTGGCAGTGAGGTTAGGGGTTGGGGATACGAACTTTTTGTGATCGGAACGGAGGGTCGGAGGGAGAGGAGACTGCGGAGGGAGTGGCAGTTTGCGTTGGATGGATGAGTTGGTGCTAGGTCTGAGAGGGTTGTGAGATGAAGGCCGCTGTGAAGGCGGTGCAATATTTCGTGTGGACGTTTGGACATCGTGACTTTCTTAATGCAAATATCTTTTACTTTTAAAATCAAATAAAACTCAGAAGAAGAGTGAAGTGAGGGATGCCAGTTGCATCACATTTATTAATCACCGTTCAAGTTCAAACTACGAGCTTCTCTTTGGTTTGACCGGGGTAAATACCCTCGAACATTTCAACCACTGTTTCCTCATTGTACGCAGTCTCGTAAATTTCACGAACAGTCTCATCGCGCAAAACGTGGTCAAAGTAGGCCTTGGCCAATGGGAACTTAGTCTCGTCGATCTCAACTCCGTATGTCAAGAAACGGCCCACAATCGGGAAGTACATGGCATCTGCGGCAGTGAAGGATCCGAAAAGCCAACCGTCATCGTTGGGGAGTTGGGAGGCCTCTGCGCGGGCGGTTTGCCAGATTGTGAGGATTCTGTGAATGTCGACAGTAGTGGCTTGAGACCATTTTGGGGTTGGCGTGTAACGAGCACGCAGGTTGCAAGTCATTTCATTGCGGAGGTTGAGGAATCTGTATATTGGGCGTTATACTGTCTGGTTTTTTTGTCAAGCAAATGCGATTACCCTGAATGCATTTCGGCGGAGATAGTTCTCGCCTTGGCTCTCAAGAGAGCATCTTGAGGCCAGATCTGAACAGGGAACAAGTCTCCAAGCGTCTCAAGAATGGCCAACGAGTCTGGAATGATAACTGACTTTCCAGCCACTTCCATTTCCAAAGCCGGAAGAAGGGCAGTAGGAGTCTTGGCCTTCACAGCTTCAGAGCCAATAATGTTGTGTGAGACAATTTTGATTGGAAGCTTGTGTTTGCGAATAAAGATGATGGGACGAAGGGACCAGGATGAGTAATTCTGTTGTGATGAGTTTATTAAAAGAGTTTGTCATGAATTTCGGTGTACCTGCTTGAAGGTAAGAAGAGTGTGGTTGCTGCCAAGAACTGGTTTGGTGGTCATTTTTGATTAAGTTCTGGTGACTCCAAGTTTCAGAATCTTCATATATTTATTGTCGTACATTGTCACTTTGATTGATTTCGAATTGTGTGATTCCCGCACTTACAAGTCAAGTGATTTTGGTCAGGGTTGCTTCTCCATTAGCCTAATTTCAAGCAGAACGAGATGGGCCGAACACGAGCTGCACGCAGAATGCAAGAAGAAACGCATACTCATTCTCTAAATTATGGAGATGAATTCCCGGTTTAATATCACCATTGAAGTAAAGTTCGATATCCAATTTGAACCAAGGATCAAAACAACAGTTATTAAAAGGTCTCTTCCTTTTACGAAATAAAGAAAAAGAATCGATTTGATAAATTCGATCTGTGATCAACCGAAAGCTTATCCTGGTAGATCGTCTTTTGGGACCGTCCGTTTCTGAATCATATACTCAAATCGTAGATCTCAACCGAATTAATCATAAACGGACCACAGTCGGGAAGTACAAGATTCATGATTTAGAGTCAAAGGGAAGTTTGAAGCCCAACAGAGATAGCAAATTAGATAGGCAAAAAAGAACCGAATAAAGACTAAACCTCCATTTATTCACGGAAGAAGGTAAGAATGCCATTTGATGAATTGAACAGAACTTCATCATGCTGTCTTCACGGAAAAGGTTCAGTGAAGTAATGTTGGAAGGCTTATTACTTTCAGTTTAGTTTTGATACGAGACGGCAACGTATGATACAATATTTTGAAATACAGCTCGAGTTACAGTGATTGGTGTGCCTTTTTGAGTTGTATGGACCGACGCTCTTACTGCTGCATACACAGCGAAACTTCACTTCAGGTCCTGACCGCTACAATGACACTAATCCATTGCTCGATTTTGCGGCACAATGAAGAGACTCCGACTTAGACTCAACATTAATACCATCAACATAATAAGTGACATTCAATTGATGGATACCTGGATGACCAATACGCACCAAACACAAAAACAGACAATTGAGATCTCTCATCTGGATTGCAGAATGAAATGGAACGGCTGTTTGCATTACAAGAAAAGTTGATGTTTGCGTCATGAGGTACCTCCCTTTGGTTCCAATGACAACGCTTTTTTGGAGTGCAGGACAATAGGCGGTGATGTAAGGAGGCCCAAAGATAACGTGCGATAGAGGTGATTTAACAACAAATTTAGGGTAAACAAGCCCATCACGTTGGACATTCTGCATTGAAGATGGATGCTAGCCAGTTGTGTGCTCGGTGTCGTTTCCATACTCACTCTAGGTAACTGATTTTTTGAGTTATGGATACAATCTAATTTTTTAAGTGATATCGTGCCACCCGTTCCGTCCCGATTCAATCTGAATGCTTGAATCACGAGTGACGGCAAGGATGATGACACCAAGTGATTATGACGCCTACCTGCGCTTACACGATGGGTAAAGCAAGAAAACTCAAACACAGCACGAGACACACATGCCTCATCCTGCGTTAAATCGTTAAATCAGCCAGTGACGCAAGGTCGAAAATTTTCCTATTTAACGATATTCCCCACCCTTAGCCACCGGGAAGGGGATATAAGGCGGACCCAAATCTGGCGTTTGGACACATTCAATCTCAAACAAAAAACACAAAAATGACAAAGTCTGAGGCTTCTTCCACTTACAACTGGATCGTTGGGTTCGCTGCCGGTTTCGGTGGTCTCCTCTTCGGTGTAAGTTAAAAAAGATCTTCTACTCTAATTCCCTAATGCTTACGTCGTCTCTCACCCTCTCATAGTATGAAATCGGTGTCATTGGGACAAGTGCTTGCCATGATCTCTTTCCAGATCCAGTTCAACCTCATCAAACTTGATTCCACTGGAAACCCAAATCTACGGCGATGACGGAAAAGACCATCGATGCTGACAACCAGGCCGACTTGGAGTCCTGGATTACTTCCACCTTCTTGTTCGGTTTGTATCATTTGGTGCGGCCATCTTCTCCCGTTGTCTGTGACAGACTTGGTCGTAAGAGATCCATCATCATCTCTGGTATCTTGTTCGCCATCGGTGGTCTTGTTCAATGTATTTCTTCCACTCTCGGACCTCTTTTGATTGGTCGTGTCGTTTCTGGTCTTGCCATCGGTACTGCTTCCATGGTCGTCCCAATGTACATTGCCGAGACTGCTCCAGCTGCCACTCGTGGTGCCTTGTAAGTGTTAACATCAAACTACCGCGTTAAAGCTAACTTCTGACCAATAGGACTACTGTTTACCAGCTCATGATTACTTTCGGTATCTTCATTGCCACTGCCATCAACTCTATCATTATCAAGGCTGTCGACGACTTGAACTTCACTCAATGGCGTCTTGCCTCGGAATGCAAATTGTTCCATCCTCCTCCTTGTTCTCCTTGTCTCCTTCATTCCAGAGTCTCCACGTTGGTTGGCCGAGAAGGGTCTCCACGAGCAGGCTGTCCAGGTTATCTCCAAGCTCCGTGGTCTCGATGTTAACCACCACGAAGTTGTTGCCGAGATGAAGGAAATCCAGGACGGTGTTGACTTTGACAAGAACTTG
>MCGO01000386.1:0-21788 GCA_002104985.1 Rhizoclosmatium globosum | reverse complement strand
CAGGATAATTCTCATACACATCAATATACTGCATTCAAAATGGATTAGCTTTCATTCTAAAGACATAAAAGAAATACAAAACTAACCTGATCATGCCTCAACGTCCCAGGAACCATACGATCCACCAAGGAAACGCCCTCCAAATGATCCATCTCATGGTGCAACACTTTTGCCAAAAAGCCTTCCACCGTGAACTGCACCTCTGCACCATCCAAATTCAACGCCTTCATTTCAACTTTCCCAGGCCGCTTCACGATACAATTGTAATGTGGCAGTGATTCACACGATTCGTATTCGTGTGTCCATTTGGACTCACGGTCAAGAGGGGTTAATGTTGGGTTGATGAGGAACGTTAAAGGTGTTGGAGGCAGTTTGGTTTGGTTCAAGGATTCCTTCCCGATTTTGTAGCCAATGATTCTGAGAGGATGGCCGACCTTGTTTATATAGGGATTCAGTTGGAAGTTTGGTTGAAGGGGAGAAAGAACCTGAGGAGCTGAGAGACCAATGATTGAGTGGTAGGGAGAGTCGAAGACGGACTTCATTGCGGCGATTGCGGTGCTGCATTTTGAGGTGGAAAGTGTGATTGTGGATGGATCAACGGCTGTTGCGGGTGCTCTGAGGATCGGATGTCCCTGGCGAAGAACGGGTGACTGAAGGAGACCACCGTGCATATTAGATCCTAATGCATCTAATACACACTTAAGAACAAGTTACTCAACTGCTTTCTTCACTCGAAGTAGATACAGTGCCTTGTCCATCCTTCTTCTTTCTCTTTTTAAACTTAACAAAAAAAAGGCAATAAACCAAATGTCAGCATCCTCAAAAGAAAAGGAGGAAGCCAAACACGTCAAAGTCGTGATCCGAACACGTCCAACATCAGAGTTTGCAAACGACGAAATCAAGTTTGATCCTGACCAAAAGGTTGGATTCCCTCCCAACTTTGATCACCACAGGAATCAACCTGCTCCTTGACAGAGTCTTCACATCCATTCCTAAAGGAAGCGACGGCGGGTTCATCAATAACCAGCAAGAGAACTGGGACTTCCGGTTCGATAACATCCTCCACAACGCGTCACAGGAAAAAGTGTACGATGAGTGTGGATTGCCAATTATCAAATCCGTGATGGACGGATATCACGGTATAATACTTCCGTCTTCGTCCTTCAACTATATTTATATATTCGACAGGAACTATTATGGCTTATGGACAAACTGGAGCAGGAAAGACCTTCACAATGTAAAACGTCATTTTTTGTCAATCCCTTTCGACTCTTCCAGATATTCTGAATATCTACGAAATTATTAGGACGGGAGCAACTGAAAACTATAAGCATCGTGGTCTGATTCCACGTGCGATTTCTCACATCTTCCGTGAAGTTGCTGAACGCCCGCAAATGGCGTGTACGATCCGTGTATCGTACCTCGAAATATACAATGAGCAGATTGTTGATTTGCTTGCAACGTTGCCTGACGCGGAACATGGTATTGAGGGAACTAGTTTGGCTGTTGTTGAGGACAACAAGACTGGTATTGTTTTCCGTTTGGACTGATTTAGATGTGCTGATTCAAACCCGTGAAAGGAGTCTCGCATGTGAAAGGACTGACGATGCAGATTGCGAATAATGAGGAGGAGGCTTTGAATTTGTTGTTTGAAGGAGAAACGAACCGTTCGATTGCTGAGCATCAGTTGAACAAGATTTCTACTAGGTTAGTACAAGTCTAATACTCTGAAAGCTGCTGATATGGACTTGATCATGTTTTCAGATCTCATTGTATCTTCACTATTTACCTGGAATCCCGGTCCCGCGTTGAATCCTCCGAACGTGTAATCTCTTCCAAACTAAACCTCGTCGATCTAGCCGGAAGTGAAAGAATCTCCAAAACACACACCCAAGGCCTCTCCCTAAAAGAAGCAATGTGTAAAATTCCAACCCCGCACCTCTACACACAAAACTCCTCTCACAAATAACATATCACAGACATCAACAAATCCCTCACATTCCTCGAACAAGTAATCATCGCCCTCTCCGACCGAAAACGCGACCACATCCCATACCGCCAATCCAAGCTAACCCACGTCCTCCGCGACTCCCTCGGCGGCTCCTGCAACACCCTCATGATCGCAAACATCTGGGGCGAGAAGGAACACATTGAAGAAACAATCTCGACGCTGCGCTTCGCGACGCGGATGATGTGTGTTGCCAACACGCCTGTTGTGAATGTGCAGTTTGATGCGGTTGCGTTGATGAAGAAGTATGAGCGGGAGGTGAGGGAGTTGAAGCAGGAGCTTGCTATGCATGACTCGTTGGCGAATCGGAGTCATGTTCAGTATGAGAGTTTTGGGGAGGCGCAGAGGGGGAGTTGGGGAAGGTTGTTAAGGCGTATTTGAGGGATGAGGAGGCTGAGTTGGAGGTTTGTCTTGGTTTTTTTTATGTTTGATGTGTCGTGCTCATTTCTTTTTTCGGTTGCAAGATTGTTAGTTTGAGACAGGTTCGCGAATACTTCTTGCAGTTCAAGTTGATTTATAAGGCGCTGGAGCAAGAACGAGACGATCTTGTTACGACTATTCGCAAGATGGCCGCCAACGGAGGTGCTGGCGTACCAGGAGGATTGATTGGAGACAAACACGATGAATCACAGTAAGACTCTTCACAATTTGTTTCATATGATAGTTAATCGTGAACAAAGGGCTCGAAAGTTCTCCACGAGTTTGATCGAGATGATTGTGTGGGAGACACGGAAGCTTCTGGTTTCAGCGTCGGATTGGTATGTTTGTATTTCCAATTGCTTCAACTTAATTTCAACACGCAAAGGCTCCCGGAAACAAGGAACTTCTATACAGAAGCAACATCAAAAAGAAAAAGGGCGGAGCAGTCGCAATGTCCAGGCCACTTAATGGTGGCCCGTACCATGACGAAGATGACGACTTTACATATGAAGTATGTTCCCAGCTTTGTTTTTAGTAGCTCACACTCAAACTTCTCCACAGCGAGATATATCATCGCGTCAAGATATGCACAACCACCTCCCCACCCTCCCAGGAAAACGAGCCGGCAGCGGCAAGTCCACAGTCCACCACGCCCCAGCACACCACCACGGCCTCCAACCAATCTCCCGCGCCGAAGAATTCGAAAACTTCAAACGCGGAAAGGCGCTGAAATGTACCGCATCCTCTGTGAAAACAAAGGTACCCACTTACCAATACCCAACGTTTACTCCTAAAACTCCATACCCACACAAAAAAAACAGCATCCCTAAAAGAAAAAAAGAAATCCGCACAAACCCTCGCCGCAACCCTCTCCGACTCCAAAACCCAAATTGACACCCTAAAGTCCCAAATCGAAGCGCGTAGACGCACAGGAAAGCCGCCGGCCCTCTCAGACAGCGATGTGATCATCGATGAGGAGGAGTACGCGTTGATTGAGAAGCTCAAGAGCGTGAAGCTTCGTATAGAGAGAATGTCGAGATGTTGAAGGGTGTGAGAGGGGAGGTTGGGTATGTGGGCAAACTTGTGGAGAGTGTGCGACAGAAGCTTATGGTTGAGTTTGAGGCGTGGTTTGAAGGGAACTTTGGGGTTGGTGGAGTTGGTGGGGTTGAGGAGGGAGGTGGGGCTGGTTATGGCGAGGTATTGTATTCGAGGAATTGTAGTATGGGACTAACTATTGTGAATTCATGACAGGATCTCATGGATATCGGTGAAAAGTTTGATCGTTTGCAGTTGGAGAAAATGTCACAGGAGGACCCAGATTCTTTGCCATTTTATAACGCGCGAAAGAACACGAAACGCATGATAAGAGTTGAGTTCATTAGCTTTAGTTGATTCCTACACTAACCCTCAGCTTTTCCCAGCAAAAGTAATTTTTTCTGAGTACACGGCTACATTTCCATCATTTCAATAAAACAAAGACTAGAAGTAAATTTATTGACTGGAAGGAACCTGCAAATAACTGCTCCCAAACGTTTATTCATCATCATGCTCAGGTCTGAGCGAGGGTTCTGACGCCGGAGTTTAGTACGTCAAGGCATTTAAGCATGAAGCATCTAACTTACCGGCCTGTGTCTACCAAATTCATCAACATAACCATCATCATCTGCAGTTTCATCTCTGCCTCGTTTCCTCCAGCTCCTTGTGGCTCCTCTTCATCGTCATCTCTCTCCCTTCTCTTGCTTCGGTAGGACGGAAACGACTGGGTATTATCACGGTTCGATGAAGCAGGTGCACGATTGGCTAAGAATATCAAGGTAAATACAAAAGCGCGTAGGGTACGAGTGATCAAAAGTACCATGATAAAAGTCATCTCTTGCTCCCATTGGAACACCAGCACCCGTTGAGTTGTAGGTTTCGGTTTGTTTGGCAAGACGTTGTTCTTGCATAGCTTCGTACTGGCTAAAGTCTTGAGCCTCCCCATCCACCTCTACCGGCATCATAATCTTTACGGTATTCGTCTCTGACCTAGATATTTGTTTGAAGAACAGTTCAGTGACTGTTTCGCACAAGTCTCTCCCACGCTTTATCCAGAAGCCCTTGACACACACCTGACCTCCCGACTTTCCACGTCCATATTGTCTGTCATTCACGAAACCTGGATCCAAATCGGTACGAATGGCTCTGTCGTCGAGTTTTGTGCCACTAATAAACTGAACACACTTGAGGGCGTCTTTGGCGGTGGAAGTATTCGACAAAGCAGAATCCACATGGCGTTCGTTTGTGTCTGTCGAGGCCCATGATGATTCTGAAGAAGGTTGTTTGTTTGTGGGTTTAATCAGGGTACTGGCTCAACAGTCTTGTTAACGCACCTTTGACTGGGCCCACTTTGCCAAAGAGAGCCAAATTGCTCTTCAGTTGTAAAGAAGGACAGGTTCCCACGTAGAGCGTTGATGATACAGCCAGAGCATTAAAGAAGTCTTGACGGGTTCCTGCCAGCCAGCCATCAGATACCACACACTTACACCAATTAAATACCCTAATTAAGGTACCTTATACTTCCTGTCAAAGTACGATGAAGGAGCCGCCAAAGACGGAAACAGCGACTTGCGAGAGGACACCATTCTCTTTCTTATTCAAATCTTTCTAAAAAACGAACAAATGGCTGGCGGTGGTCCCCAACTTCTCTTTGGTCAGTCTCTCTTTCTCCTTCATAACCTGCTAAGTTTACTGACTCATCGCTTTAGATCCTGCCATTGGTGCGTGTGACTGACTGGACCCTTCTTCGATCAATCGGCCCTTTAACCACCAAATACAAACAGAGAAATGGTTCAATATGCAGGAAAACACCCACCACTACTTCAAGTTTAACAGAAGAACTACTACCCACGTGCTTGCTTTGGCTGTGGCCTTCCCTCTCTTCTTGTACGCTGGTGCTTCTGCTAAGAAGGTGCGCCTCATTGGAGTTGCTCTGCGATAGTGTAGATGGCTAGATAGCCATGAGTACTAGTTTACGGTGTCAGGAAGAGAAGGAGGAGTAAGAGGAGGACTGGCTAGGATGGAGAGCGAGAGGTAGTCAGGGACAAGTTGACAACATTGGCCGTGACAGTATGGAATGTGGGACTCATCCGCGAAAGATTTATAGAGATTTTATTCGATGTGTATGCTTCACGATAGGGAAGGGGTATATTGAGGGACCTTCTCTTTATAGTGAAGCCTACCGCCAAAGTCAAAATGTCTTCTGGAGCACGGATTTAAATAAGCAGCGTATTTTGATGGACGTAACGGCTTGATGATGTGACAAACCAATTGGTTTTGCCCATGGATATTCCAACATCCAACAATCGACATCTTCACTTCATGCACGAAATTACTAACTACTTTCCATAATATAGTTCCAGATGAAGTTCAAGGAGATCCGTGGTGCTCCACGTCAATAAATCGAGGCGCCATGCAGGAATTAGCCCGTTGCCTCACTGTTATTCCCCGCGAAGTCATTCGATAATAAAGAACTCTTTGCACTTATTTGAATCATCTGAAGCAGAGTAATTTCGAGGTAGTCACATTTGGTTGGTTGAAGTAACACAGTTCATTCATACCTTATTAGTGTCCGAGTTGAGGAAACCATGAACTTCACGTTATTAACACGTCAAATAAAGACATCAAGCACAATTATTAGGCTTGTGCTTGTATTGGAGCGTGCCTGTGATTGAAAATCATTTCCCTCACTTTCTTCCTCACAATCTCTGACACAATCCGTTGACAATGGCCATCCACAAAGGCCATCAGCTTCGATCATTGATTCGAAAGAGCATATCTGTTCAAAGCCGTCAGATTGGGACTAATGTGTGTTGTATCCTGTAAGTAAATGCAAGCTCTGCTATCAATCATAACAACCTGTCCCCAAGCCTATGTCCCCTTTTGATGGTTGGTAGCTCGGCCGTAATGGGAGTATTCATCGCCGGTCTCATCCAAAGATCCCAATCAATCGAAAACATTCTCTATTGCTCGGCAAACTCGTCACTCAATGATGCAGGATGGCCTGTCTTCAAAGCTGGAGATTCGCATGTGTACGGATCCAACGTAACCAATGGGAAGCAAGTAAACTATTACAACTACATCAAATTCGGAAACCTCAATGCCATGCAAGGGCCTCCTGGTGCTTCAGTGTACAACTTCAACCATCCTTGCGTGGTTTGGTTCGGTGACAGCTATCCTCAGAATAGTCCAGTATATGAACGGAATGCAAACTTGACGGGCATTGCGAAAATGGATGCTTCATACATTCCACCTCCTGGTACGTAGTTTATTTTGTGCGATACTATCTACTAATTTAGAGACAAAGATGGCGGATGGATCACACAATTCAATAACATGACGAACAAGGCTTTCGATTTCACAACTTTCCGATGGTTCACTCAGTTCCAGCAAGCAAATTGGGCTGTAGTTGGCGCTCGTCCTGGATTGGAATTGATTCTCGGTTCTCTCCCTGACAAGGGCAAATTGACTCCTGCACAAGCTGTACGATTGAATGCATCTTCGTTCCTCGTACCAAAATATAATGAGTCCGCTGGAATCCTGGGAAGCATTCCCCAACGCATTTTCGCAAACTTTACAGTCAATACCAACAATACGCCTTCAACCCCAACAACTGCTTTCAATGCGACAGTATCGGAGTCAGCCACAGCTACTGTCTCGCCAACTCCAAGCGTCGCCCCATATCTCCTCTCAGACTTCCAGCTATACCCATACTTTCAATCCAACAGCAGCATTAAATCTGTTGAAGACGTCGACACAGTCATTTCCGACAAACTGTATCAAATGATAGCCGACTTGGCTCGATTGGATAAATCAGTTCTGACCTCAGGAACCTCCAACACTGCCAAAATTCAAAAGTTCCAACTTGCTGCTGAAGCGGTAACTCAAGAAATGCCGTATGGGGCGATTTTCTTGGATGAGTTTGATGTTGAGGCACTTCGCGCCAAGTTGTTCCTGTTCTATGGAAACGATATGCGTATCAGTGCAAGTAGTAACTTCCCATCGTCAGGATTCCGTCTTCTTGAAAACCTTGCGCTTTTGGATCAGGCGCTTTTGAGAGCCACTGCAGGAGCCAACAAGACTTTGGCGAGAGGAACCGTAACTCAAGGATTGAGAATATTCCCAGATGTGAGAAGCACTGAAATCAAGCTTCCAATTGGAGGTTATATTGGACGTATTCTCTATCCCTTCGGAGTTTCATTCCTGCTTCCAATTTTCGTCATCATGCTCGTCAAAGAGAAGGAGGACCGTATCCAGATTATGATGCAGATGAATGGAGTCAAACCGTGGGCATATTACGTAACCCATTATATGACGTTCTTTGTTCTCTTCATCAGCTCCACATTCATCTTCATCATCATTGGATTTGTATCTAAACTGGACATGTTCACAAAAACATCGCCGCTTGTTCTCATCACACTCTTCTTCCTCTGGGGAAATGTTCAAATCAGTCTGGCATTCTGCGGGTCCACTCTATTCAGTAAATCACGTATCGCTCTCGTGATGACATTCCTTGTCGTCCTTGTTGGTGTCGTCATCTCACTCGTTCTCAGCAACCTATACAACGACTCTGTTCAACTCCCTGTTCTGAACATTTGGCCACCATTCGCTTTTTACCGTGGCTTGTCATTAATGAACACGGCGAGTTACAGTACTGATGGCGTTCCATTCGGGATGTGGGCTCTTACGAAACCTGGAGAATTCCGTAATATCTGTGGATTCCTGTTTTTCGAAATTTTGGTGTACGGCGCACTTGCGGGATACTTGAGTGCTGTTGTGCCCACTGAATTTGGAGTTGTGAAGCCTTGGCATTTCCCCATCACTGAGCCGATAAGTTGGATTACGAAGTTGACGAAATCGAAAACTGCAAATCAAGAGGGTGCTAATTCTGCGGCTCATCATTCCTCTTTGAGTGTTGCTGGAGAATACGATGCCCGTGAAGATGATGACGTGAGGGCCGAGCGTTTGCGAGTGGATGCCGAAAAGTATGGAAAAGATGCGACGATTATTGTGAACCACATGCGAAAGGTGTATCCGAGTCGTAAAGGCCTTGGTCCCAAAATTGCAGTCAGAGATGTCACATTCGCCGAAGAAAAAGGAACGATTTTCGGACTTCTTGGACCAAATGGAGCTGGTAAAACAACTTTGATCAGTATCTTGACGGGTCTCTATGAAAATTCAGGAGGTTCTGCAAGACTTGCTGGATTTGATACCAAAACACAAACCGCGCAAGTGTATCAATCAATTGGTGTCTGTCCACAGTTTGATATTCACTGGGAAGACTTAAGTGTTGAAGAGCACTTGTACTTTTACGCGAGACTCAAAGGAATCGGAAAAAGCGAAGAGCGAGAAGCTGTTAATCGCTCTTTGGAGCAGGTCAGTCTGGAAGCCTTACGCAGCCGTCTCGCGAAACGCCTATCAGGAGGAGAGAAAAGACGATTGTCAATCGCAATTGCGCTCCTTGGAAACCCACAAGTCGTATTCCTCGATGAACCAACAACTGGTTTAGACCCACAAGTCCGTCGTTTGATTTGGAACATCATCCAAAACGCTCGTGACAACAAAACTATTATCCTTACGACTCACTCTATGGAAGAGGCAGAAGCGCTTTGTCATCGGATTGGAATCATGTGTAAGGGATCTTTACGCTGTATCGCTCAGCCTCTAAGATTGAAAGAGCTGTATGGTACTGGATTCAAGCTTTCATTCCACTCTTTGGCTGAGGACACTGCTCGAGCATGTGACTTCGTTGAGAGCATTTTGCCAACTGGATGGAACAAAGTTGACGCGTTCAGCACGAACACTGCGTACGAATTTCCGGCCGAAAAGGGACGTATTGGAGAGTTATTCGAGTTTATGGAGAGGGAGAAGGAGAGAAGTGGAATTCAAGAGTGGGGTATTAGTCAGACTGGGTTGGAAGATGTGTTCATTCGCATTATTAGTGATGACGATGCGAATGCGGATTAGAGAGGTTGCTGTATGGGTTTGATATTAGAGCATAGAATAAAAGTGATTATATCCAACACATTTTGCTTCAATCTGATTCGTTGGATAATATAAATGAGATCATAGATTTAAAAACGACTGATACGGATCACATAGAAAGATGAGGTAAATATAAAATTGTTCAAAGACTAGCACCCTTGTCCTCCTCCTTATCCCCACTTACAAAGTTCTTGATTGATTCCTTCACATCATTAAAACCCTGCTTAATATCGTCCACAATTCTGTCTGCAGCCGCTTGAGCGAGAAGCGCCTCGTGGTTCACGACGCCTCCAGCACCAACCAAACCCTTCTCTCCCTTTGGATGAACAGCCTGCGCGAATCCGATTCTCTTGTTCTCAATATCATGAACACTGTATGCAGCACGCAAGAAAGTGTCACCAAGAATATACTGTGGACTACGTCCTCCATGAGCAAGGTTTCCAATCTTTGAGATTCCAGAAACACAGTCTTGACCGTTTCCACCGTCGAGAATGTATTCAGATGCTGTAAGGACGATACTGGCTTGACCGATGTTGATTGTAATCGCAGGACCGGTTTTGGCAGCGGAGCAAGGGATAATGTAAAGACCGAAATGGTGGACAAATGTCGCGCCGATGGCTTGGTTCACTTGATCGGAGATATCGTCTGGGAGAAGCATCAATGAGGTTCCGGTGTCCGCAATCGCCCTGGTGCCAGTCATTGGAATCTCAACATCATTGATGACGAATGAGCCGTCTGGTGCAAACTCGTAATAAGTCTCTTCGATAAGTGGTACTGATACAATAAATAATTAGACAAACGGATACCAATAAACCTTATACATACCGTACTGAATACTTGGTTTCGTCAACACCATTAATAGTCAGCTCTCCAAAATCCCCATTCACATTATCACTGAAATAGAACGCAAAGCTCTTAATCCCCGCAGCCTGAACCCAATTCCCACCCTCAATCTGATTAATAGCCGGATACGCAAGCCCCCACAACCCATCACCCGTACTCTGGAACCCACGCTCACGAACACTAACCCCAAAGTTCAGATCAGCAGTAACTCCACCAAGCGTAACAGGGCCCCGATACACATGTCCATGCACCGACCCCGAACCATACGTTGTCTTCCAAGTATGCCGAGTCCGCTCCAGCGTGTCATCCCGCGTATCCAACGAGCGCTTAAAGAACCCGCAGGAGTTGTCCCAGGGCCACGAGGTGCACATGGACCCACGGATCCAGACGTCGGAACTGCCCGTGTCCAGATCGACTTGGAATGTTTGGTTGTTGCCGAAGGAGACTGTGGCAGTGTACAGCGCGTCGGCGTGGTTGACGAGCTGGACGTCGGGGTGGTTTTCGAGGGCGGTGATGGTGAGGTTGTGGCGGGACTTTGCGAGGAGCAGCGAGTGCACTGGCGTCTTTTTGCGTTCGGGGGAGCGCCAGAGAGGAATGGCGTTGGTGAGGGTTGGGAGTAGTAGAATAAGATGGAGAAATGTAAGTTGCATTATGAGGTGTTTTAGAGAAACTTTGTGCGTTGGAATGAGGCAGGTGGTTGTTCAATTGATTCAAGCGATTACAAATTCCACTCCCACGACCCACCCTTAAATCGTATCAAGCTAAATGATTCATATGTATTCATACTGATCTACGACTAAATATCAGCTCAATAGGTTTAAGCGGATAAGTAGTCAAAAGCGTTCCAGATTCCAACAACTCCTTTTCCGTGACACCATCGGGGACATACCACTTGTACCTCACCGAAATCATGGTTAAAAGCGTGATAAACTCAATCTGTGCGAACCGCTTTCCCAGACACGCTCTTGGCCCCTCAGAAAATGGTAAGAATCCTAACATTGATTCCTTCTTTTCGTTCCACCTCTCCGGCTTAAATTTAGATGCATCTGGGCCCCAAATATCAGTATGCATGTGAAGTGCAGCGGTAGCAAAGCTGAGAACAGTCTTGGGTGGAAGCACAGTATCGCCAAGGATGAGTGTTTTGTCAGCCGTGTATTTTGGTATGGTTGACGGTTGAGGAAAATGGCGAAGTGTTTCGTTCATGACGGCAAGGGCGTAAGTGAGCTTGGAAATGTCTGAATATTCTGGTGCTTGATTTTCTTCCAAGACATTGATACTTTCTTTGTACAATGACTCTTGCTTATCTTGATAAATTGCAAGAAGGGCAAGTGCATACGATAGTGTGTTTGCTGTTGTTTCATGCCCTGCGAAAATTAACACGAATGCATTTCCCTTGAGTTCCTGCCGGGTAAGGCCGGCCGAAGAATCTTCTTGAGAAGCTTTTAATAGCATTTCAACAATCTAAAAATATATTAATAAGTAGAAGAAATTATGATTGACTCACGTTCTTTGGACGTTCTGGAACTTCCCTGTCCAATAACTCATCCAAATACTGGTTGAATTCGTCATAACCTTTTTTTGTATCCTTCATCCATTTAAATGGCAACATTTTCAAAACTTTTGGCATAACGGCAAACGCAACAGCGCGTTGCACAACGATTTCAAGAGCATTTTTAAACGAAAGCGAGTGTCCATGCCATACATTTTTATCATTCATATCATGCCATGCAAAGTCAATACCGAAGCCAGCCGAAGAAATGATTGCAAGAGCGAATTTTGTCATATCCTTGGACACTTGGACTCGAGGACCAGTTTTGTTTCTATCCCATGAAGCAAACATCTCTTGAGCAATACGCGTTGAAGCTGCATGTACAAGAATATTGTTTTGTTCGGAGAATGCAGGAGCGACAATCTTTCGGTGACGCTTCCAATCAACTCCTTCCGTCGACACGAGATTATCACCTATGGTCCATATAGATTGGTCATTCCTTAAAAATTAATTGCCGGATATGTATACCGAAGAAACGCAGAACACCGTACATATGTACCGGCTTCACAAACTCCTTGTTGCGGTGCAGCACTTCTCGAATCAATGCGGGCTCGGCAATAAAAACCGTAGTTGTATCCGACGTACACCTAGCATACATTTGATTATGTCTACACCAATAATTTAGATAACACTCAATTCATGCACAAGGCCTCCGTATTTACCGATTCTCAAACAAAGCAAACTTGTTCCTGAGAAGCCAATTCATCTGCCACTGGAGATCAATCGGAGACCAGCGCCACTGGATATCAAACAATCGCAGGGCAGACTTTCCAGCGAGCAAGATGGTCTCAATGTGGAGTTTTGGGTTCAATCGCCTGAACTCTGCGGATCGACGGAGTGCCAGCCAGTACGTCTTGCCCACATATGCTCCGATTAAGACAACTGCTGTGCCAAGGACTGTCGCAACAGAAGACATTTCCAAAGAAAAGGGTTTTGCACACTTTCTCGCATTGACCACTACTTGACCCACCAAAACAAGATAAACAATGAATAGCTTCAACTGTGGTCGTGGAAGATCGGACAAAGAGTTGTTCGGCGTTCCAGTGCGATCAACTCGAAGCCAATCTAGTTCACTTTGGCCGCCAAACACCGACGCAATCGCTCTCAACGAACCCGCTTTTCAAGACGCCCAGCCACCTTCTTCGGCTCTTCAATCGAAGCGAAAGCGGACTTCAACGGAAATCGAAAACTTGAAAACCAACAAAGTCGCACTTGGAATCAACAAACGCCACAAGGAAACCCTGGAAGAACTGTGCGAAATGTCTTCGAATGTGTCAAACGAGTTGGACATGATCCTCAATGCGTTGGCAAAGGTACAACGAGACTCAAATGAGTTGAGGAAACGCCTCGAACTCGAAATAAAACATTGCAAGGACACCGATCAACTGCTGAAAGATCAAGCGGCGGAATATGATGCACAACTGGAAGCTTTTAAGAAGACACAGGGTGAATAGGTTCTTCCTTTCCATTCTTTCCAAATTATCCTCATAAATCCTGTTGTTTCCATTCTCTCGAAAACTCAAAATATATATCCATATTACCAAATCAGTTCAGTAGCAATAAGCTTAAACCGCACATCATCAACCCCATCCACACGATAACTCTGCACACAAAATATAGCTTTCCTTGCACCCGTAACTCTCACCTGCCCTTCCCCACCGATTACCCACAGCCCCGACAATGCCGTCCTCAACCTCTGCAAACATTCCTGATCGGATTTCATATCCTTCGCCTCAAACTTCAAAAATTGATCCTACACCAAGTAAACCCTCAGAAAACAAAGAAACAAATAAAATTGAACTCACAGCATCATCTCCAGAAACAACCACAGGCACAAACGAATCCGCTCCATCTCCCAATAACAACGAAAACATCCATCGAACGCGTCCCGTGTCCGAGTTTCCACACTTTGAACACATGCCGTCTTTGTAGCTACATCCACAGTAGTCACACATGACACGCGAAAAGTATTCGAGTTTTGTGGGGAGATGATCGACAACGCTTGCTTCGAATTTGTATCGTGTGGGAAGTTGAAGGTTTTCATCAAGGATTTGTCGGAGAGGCGTGAGAGGGATATATGCAGGTGTTACTGTTAGGTTTTAAGGAAGTTAGAAGATTGAAGCCTTTGTATGGGTTTTTCGTTGAACCTGTAAGATTTGTGGAATCCTTGTTGATTGTTAAGCCTTGTTCTTCCATTCGCCTGTAATGTAAGCATGAGATGGTGGTGACACATAAACAAAAAAGAACTCTACCGCCGAATCTTTTTAACTTCGATATGATCTCGATCCAAGATTTGCCATCGCCCACCCATTGATTTCTCACCCCGCTCAGAATGCAATGACGCTTCAATGGTAGCAGTTCCATCTGCATCTCTCGCGTCTTTTGAAAACAGGTTTCGAAGAAACAAGTACGTTCCACGTTCAATCTGTGCAAGTGTCGGTCCACCTTCGTTTGTCTTTAGCATATTTTCCACGTCCATATTGTCGTCCCTTAAATTGCTCGATTTAGTTGATATCCTATTTTAGATGCCACTGTACCAAATTGTGACTCTCAAGCAGTCTTTGGCAACAGAATATAACAGCGACTCATCGCGCATCGAAACCCCGTTCCTGCTTAGACATTAATTTACGCGCAAAAAGAAATCGAGAAAACTGCTCACGAAAACGCGGCCGATGTAAAATCCGAAACAAGAAGCACCATCCCACCTAACCCATCTTGTTGTTGCACACACATGACCTAATATAAAAATAATAAAAAGAAATTGTCAGAACCAGATTTCTTGCAAATCGATCAACGATCAAGGGATTTACTGCTCACCTGACAATACAGATCAAAACAATCCCTGGCTGATTTCAATTGACTGATTGTCCACACATTTCGTCGCCCTTTCGTCATCAATGTCGTGTCTGATTGAAGATTCCCAGAGAGACGCGCCGTGTACCAAGAATGCAAGTGTTTCGCGAGTGAAAAGTCAGGATCGCCCTCTTGATCCATCGTCGAACCAGTGAAGTAGTATTGCTTAATTGTAGTTTGGAATGTCGATAATCCTTGTAGTTTCCCATTGAATTCCTGGATCTAGGTTTGATAGTGTCAGTCAGTGTCCGAGACTTGGTTCAACCCCTTACATCCTTCTCCACCATCACGCATCTCAAACAAGCTTACCTTCAAATTGGACAACTTGATGACTGTCCCTGCCTTCAACTCTTCAGGCACTCTGTCGATAGTCTTTGCAAACATTGAAACACCGAGAGGAACCTTTGCGGTTGGATCCAAGAGAACCATAGTGAGCATATAGTCTGAGTGGATTGCATTAGTTTGGAAGCTTGTTTAACTCAGAGGGAAGGAAAGTGCTTGGACTACTCTTGAATGAGTTGCGAACATACCGCCTTTCCTGCTTTTCCCGCGGACATTGTCATCGCGAACAACGGCAAAGATTGAATAGAAGCGGTTGAGGACGAGTGTGTCGATTGGGGTCGTCTGTGAGTGAGTTGGGAATCCCTTTCAGATTCATACAAGAGTATGCATTAATAAAGCAATTTAAATACATGAGATACAGCTGAAAGAGAGCGAAAGTGGTCGATGACTGAAGTGTCCATTATTGGCAGTATTCTTTCTTTCTTTCTTTTCTCTTTCTTTCTTCTTCTTTTTGACAGCACCCAATGGCCTGATCCCAACCAAATTGAATCCACCACCCCAAAAAAATGACGCAACAAAAGCGGACGTGCGTGTCAGCGCCGGGCAAGGTCCTAATTAGTGGTGGATATCTTGTTCTGTTTAACGAGTTCAGTGGCCTTGTTGCTGCCACGTCGTCCCGCTTTGTTTCAACGGTTTCAACGGTCGATTCAGAGGACGGGAAGCAGAAGAGGATTGTCGTGCGATCGCCTCAGTTTGAAGGTGGGAAGTGGGTGTATCGAGTGGGAAAGGATCTTAAGCTGGAGAATGAAGGGAGTGATAGGTATGATCATTCTATAACAACACACTCTAATACTTCTACACTACCATTAATTGAATAATCAGAAACAAGTACGTTGAATACGCCGTCGCCCTTTCCCTCAAACTCGCAAAGGCCGCAAATCCAAGTGCCTTTGATGCCAACTTTCCCCCAAAGTCCAATCTTGATATTTGCATCGTTGGCCACAATGACTTTTACTCTCAGCGACCTCAGGTAAATTCATCTCCTTGGATCACATTGGACAAGGCTCTTAACCCTATCTGATCTCAGCTTGAATCCCTGAATCTTCCCCTTACCTCGTCGTCGCTTGCCTCACTCGATCCCTTCTGCCACACTCTCACAACAATTGCAAATGTCCACAAAACAGGCCTTGGTTCCTCCGCAGCCATGATCACGTCCCTCGTTGCCGCCCTCCTCCAGCACTTTGACGTCATCGCACTCCCAGACCCAACTCCAGCAACTCAAACTACTCCACCTTCAAAAAGCGTAAACGTGGACGTTCAAAGCACGCCTCTGCCAAAAAATCTGTCGAAACCCCTTCCACAACATCCACAGAAGAAATCGACCACACCGACGCCCTCCGCATCGCACACAACACTTCCCAATTCATCCACTGCCTTGCTCAAGGTAAAATCGGGTCCGGCTTCGACGTTTCTTCCGCAGTGTACGGATCCCACACATACACGCGTTTCACACCATCAGTCCTTGACGCCCTCATGTCTGAGTGTGAAGCATCTACAATCTACGGAGTTCCTGGCTCCCGCATCCTCGAGGTTATTCAAAGCGACAAATGGGACTCCAAAGTCGAGAGAGTTCAGTTACCTCCAGGTGTTGAATTAATGTTAGCAGACGTCGACGCCGGAAGCAGCACCCCATCCCTCGTAAAAGGAATCCTAGAGTGGCGTACCAAGAACCCCAAAGAATGTAAGTCCACCCCCCCTATCCTCCATTTCCACCCTAAACCGAAAAAAAAACCAGGCAAAACCCTCTGGAAATCCCTCCACACCCAAAACCTCCTCATCGCCGAAACCCTGCGCACCCTCCACACAACCTCCCACACATCCCCAAAAGAATACGCAAAGACCCTCGCCCAAATCAAAACCACACATGCAGAGACATGGTCCACGTCCACATCCGCCGTCACAAAGCACTTTGCGGCGGTACACGCTGCGTTCCTGAATGTGCGTAAACATTTGCAAGAGATGTCGAGGCTTGCGGGTGTACCTGTGGAGCCGGAGTCGCAGACCCGGCTTCTTGATGAGATTGCGAAGGAGAAGGGGGTTGTGATGTGTGGAGTTCCTGGGGCGGGTGGGTTTGATGCGATTTTCGTGTTGGTTGTTGGGAAGGAGAATCGGGTGGGTGTTGAGAAGGTGTGGGCGGGGTGGAAGGAGAGTAAAGTTGGGCCTTTGTTGGCTACTGCTGATAGTGGTGCTGGGTTGAGACGGGAGATTGTGGAGGAGGTGGAAGGATTGGCGAGATTCTTTAAGGTTTTTGCTTTTTAGTGGGAAATTAGGGAAATAAACAGTTTGCAACCAGTAAAAGAAGGTATCTTTATATGTTCAAACCTAACGTTGTTATCTATAATCTAGTTTCATCATTCCACGTCTCTTGCTCATCACTTCTTGAAGTGCTTTGGAGAAATAAATCCCCAGAATTCCCAGAACGCAATCCATTCCTTCCACAACCCTCTAAAGTGTTCTAGCTGCTCTCCAGTTCTCACTTCTTCCTCATATTTATCCGTCTTCTCTTTGCCAACTACTTCCAAGTATTTCCGACCTACAACAACCTGCAACACTTCAGATGTGATATTTCCATTCCCATCAGGTTCAGTTCTTTCTGTAAATTGGAAGTATCTCTCGACGCTTTCCTTTCGAAGTCCGTTGGAGATCTCAATGACATGAAAACCCATTTGTTCAATGTACTTTTGCTTGGTATGGTCCGCCATTTGTAAATCGATGGCTAATTCAAGGAATAAGGCGATTACGTCTAAAATGGATAGAAACTTACTTAAGATAGCACGCGCTAAATCCAACTTCCACTCTCGCTCCGAATCGTCGTGAATCCGTTCAAACGTATTAACCAGTTTGGAAACCAAAATATTCGACAGCAAGAGTGTCGCGAGAAACCCATATACAACCATAAGCCCAATTGAAAAGCCTTGCATTTTACCCTGCTTAAACTCCGCATACGACTCTTCCTGAAAAATAAACCGAATCGCGGTCAAAAACGATCCAAAGTTGGTATTCCAATCCGAATCCGGAATATCCTGCAACTGCAAAAACATGGCCGTCCCGAACCCAACCGTAATCGGAACGTAAATCACAAGCCATTGAATGAAATCATGGGATACAATCGTCGCCACAATTTGAACAAGCGGACCAATCTTTTGCGACCCTTTCGCGAAACTGAGGAGATAGATCCAACCAATAATAGCCGCTACACCAAGAACCACATTCTCAATATGAATTCCAACTGAAACAGGTGCAGCCGCACGGATCACTGGAACACTGAGCACCGTAATTCCAAAAGACCATCTCCAGAAATTATCAAACACATTCCATTTTCGGAACACGTCATTTGACGAAAAGTACATGAGAATCAGTCCACCAAGAAGCGTCAAGATTTCAAACGATAATCGCGCACGGTCTTCCGTCGTGGACATATCATACGACCGACGGTCTTCGAATGTAGGTGGTTGCATTGCAATCGCAGGCGTGAAAAAGACGACAATGAGGATAGTTCCGAGGAGTAACCGTCCAAGGAAATAGTACTGCGCGTAGAGTTTCCATTTGTACTTGAGGAGGGTATCAATGACTGGATGCGTAAGGATATCCTTGTCCTTGTTCTCAACAGCCATTTGAATCAAACTATGATGGTTCTTTTTGTCATGGGGTGTAAGGAGGGGATCTAGCCCGTTAAGAGGTACACGGTAACGACAGACTTTATCGAACTGGATAACGATCATAAGTCTGTTATTTAGAAAAAAATAGCTACTCACATCCCACAGTATATCTTTTACAGCTTCAAGGATATTCGCATTATGGTTCACAATTCCAAGTGTCAAGGGATTCTGTCCCTTCGCATTCTCCATAGCTAACAGCTTGGGCTCTAACGTCTTAAAAAACCGGAACATTTTCGTAAATACATCACGCTTCATGCCAATGTTTTTAGCCAACAAGTGCAATACGTTGTTTTGATCAACACCATCATCTTTCATGATATCAGCATCGTTACTGACAAGATACTCGACAATCAACGGTTTCCCCGAAACCACAGCAAAATGCAAGACAGATTGACCGTAATAACGAAGTGTCCCTTGATCTATGCTCGCAAACTCAGTACCAGTAGCAAGAGATATGTTTGGGTCCGCTCTACACAAAACAATTCGAAATTAGACTGCCAATAAAATCAAGTCGACAAGTACATACTCATGCTCAATCAGCAACCTCACAATACTTTTCTTGTGTTCAGCAGGGCTATGATCTTCAGCCTGCACCACAGCGAGATGCAACGCCGTCTCTCCAAAGTACCTCTTTCCAGCATATGGAACATTGACCAGGGTTGGGAAAGTAGTCACGATCCACTGAATGATCTCAAATGGCCTCTGTTTAAGGATTGCGACATGAAGGATGGTTTCGCCTTCGCCGCCACGCTCGACAAGGCCGCAGGGGCCGATACCTTTTTCAGTTGGTTTCTCGGTTTCTGTTTTGATCGCTTCGAGGCTCCCGTGGGCAACGGCCGCCCACATTGGATGATTCAATAAGAGATCTGATTGGGCACGGTGGTTCCTGACGACAAGGCCGTGCTCGGTTTCATCGATTTCAGTTAGATTTAATTCGGAGGTACTTTGCCGAGTGACTTGGATGACATGGTGGTTTGGGTTCCGCGGCGGAGGGTGCATTTTTGAATGCGGCAATTTAATATCTCCACTTTTTCAGAGAACTTCTGTTTATTTCTATCTACGTAATAAATGATTCCAGATAACAACCCGATCCATCAATCGTGCTTCTTTAAATCCAATTTCTTTGCCGTCTCGGCACTTCGGAATCCAATAAAGACTAGGAAAGCTTTCCATTCCTTTTCGAACCCTCTAAAATGCCTCAATTCATCTGCGGATTTAGTTACATCGTCATATTTCTCTCTTCAGTTGGAATGGGATATGTTCTTCCAACAACAACTTGAAGAACTTGTACTTTCAAGCTTCGTTCGCCTTTTGTGCTGCCTTTCTTTCCAAGAAGCTTCTCGTCTGCTTCGTCTTCCTCGTCATGGCGGCGCTCGGTAAACTAAAGATCAAATGTTTGCATTAGAATAATATGTATTAAATGCACCTCAAAGATAAACTTACTTGAAGCACCTTCACCTTCTCATTCCCTTTTTGAGCAATTGCATTTTTTTCGTCAACCTCAAACCCGAAATCTTTGAGGTATTTAGTTTTTTGATCAGGAGTGAGTCGTAAATCAATGCCTGTGCACAAAATAATCAGATCCTTTTTCACAAAAATGAAGACAAACTCACTCAAGATCAATCTAGCAAGATCCAACTTCCACTCTCGATTCGCATCATCATGAATCCTTTCAAAAGTATCAACCAGCTTCGAAATCAGAATATTCGCCAACAACAACGTCGCCAGGAACCCATACGTCATGAACAATGCAATCGCAAACCCAGGAATCCCACCAAATTGGAAATCACTATACTGTTCCTGCTGAAACTGGAACCGAACCGCTGACAACACTGCCCCAAAATTAGTATCCCAATCCTCGGCCAACACATTCCCAGCTTCCACAGCCCGTACCCCCGCCGTCTGCATTTGCAAAAACAACGCAGTTCCAAACCCAACCGTCAACGGAATATAAATCACAAGCCATTGAAAGAAATCCTTGAAACAGATTTGCGTGACGACTTCAATCAGCGGACCCACAGCCTCAAACCCTCTGGCAAAACGAACAAGATGGATCCACCCAATTATCGCCGCGATTCCAATACAAACATTCTCCGCGTTCAAACCGACGGATTCGTCCACTGCAAAGAGGCGGATTAAGGGGACGAAAAAGACCAAGAGGCCAAACGACCAACGCGTAATGTTGGTGATGAGGTTATACTTTTTGAATGTGTCGTGCCAGGAGACAAAGAATGTGTACAGAGTTCCAAGGATCGTGAGGATCTCAAATGCGAGGCGGACTTTGTCAACGTGGCTGTTTGTTAAATCATAGTGACGACGGTCAGCAAGTGTGTTTGGTTGCATCGCGACGGCGGGGGTGAAGAATAGTAAGACGTTGACAAGGGCGGTGACGAAACGGCCGAGGAAAAAGTATTGAGCGTATAGTTTCCACTTGTATCGGAGAATCGTATCAATAACGGGGTGACAGATGATATCCTTGTCGTGGTGATACACAGCCATTTCAATGAGACTGGCATGCTTCTTTTCGGATTCTTCGCTGAACGCCTTCTTGACACTTTGATACAGGTTCAGCAATACATTCTTTCCAACTTCGCTATCATCGCGATTGAACAGTGGATCCAATTCGTTCAATGGAACACGGTATCGACACACCTTGTCAAACTAATCCGATGATAATTGTAATAATTCAATCTATAGCCTATGATATAAATTGAAATACTCACGTCCCAAAGCACATCCTTCACAGCCTCAAGCAACATTCACATTCCCTTCACTTAATCCAACCCCCAACGGCGTTTGGTTTGCCTCGTTCAACTGATTCAACAAATTCGGATTCACGTTCTTCAAGAACTGGAACATTCGTCGAAAGTCCATGCTTCTTCAGACCTTTGTTCTTGGCCAAAAGATGCAATACGTTATTTTTTGTGACTTGATCGACACCTTTGTGTCTGCAGGTGTACGGTTGCAGAGATACTCAACAATCTTGGGTTTTCCAGAGACAGCTGCAAATTGAAGGACAGTTTGACCATAGTATCTCAACGTTGCTTTATCTTCCGCTGAGAACTCACGACCGATAGCTTGGTATCTGTTTACG
>MCGO01000385.1:0-21959 GCA_002104985.1 Rhizoclosmatium globosum | reverse complement strand
AGAACGAGACATTTACTATGCATTGCAAAACTCAGTCCTTTTGTCTTAAGCCCAGCTGACAGCAACAATGCAGCAGATTTGAAAGTATTTGTCAAGTTTCGGTTAGAGGCTTTGTGGGGGACAATCCAACAAACACAGACGCAGCAAATGTTGTGAAACTCTGCTTGAAAAGACAGATGGTCATTTTATCTATGCACGTAATGTCTGTGAATATATCAAAAAGCAGAACTTGGATCCCACAAAGGCTCTTGCTGAAATACAAGCTCTTACTTCAAGTTCTGATGGTATTTATAGAGCCATTATTGAGCGGGAGCTGCAAATCAACAGAGCAGAGAGGCTAAATTTATTCAAGAATATTTTTTCTGTTCTGTTCACTGCTCAGACACCTTTGACAATGACAAGTTTAGCCAATATTGGTGGATTAGACATACATATTGTTGAAGTTGTTGTTTCAGAGGTAATTATTTATTATCATTTAATTGGGCTTACAATTATTATAGTTCAGGTCTATCCTCAGAATTGAAGCTGATGGCATATTTCTGCCATTCACAAGAGTGTTAAAGATTTTTTAACTGATTATACACGTTGTGGCACAGACCTATTCATTCAAGTTTCAGATACAATTGTTGCTGTTCAATGTCTACAGATTCTATCAACTAATTTGAGGCCCAATATTGCCAATTTGGATTCTACAAAGTTGCACAACAAAAACGAGCTTGCACAACTTACACCACTGAACCAGGATATAGAGTATGCACTCCTCTTTTGGGGTTCTCACTTTTGCCTCGGCTTCCCAAGTGCATCTATTCATGACCAAAAAGAAATCATTGCTCTGCTGCACAAGTTTTTTACCACAACTCTTCCATTTTACCTAGAAGCTCTGCTTCTCATTTCTAGGCTGAATAATGTTCATTCAATGATTGAGTCTATTTCTCATGCCTTGTCTAGCTACGAACAGTCTCAGGAAGTCAAAACAATATTGTTGTTGCTGATTGACCTCAAACATATATCTATCAATTTCCGTCAGGAATTATTGGCTAGCCCACTCCAAGTATACAATCATGCAATGATTAGTGTGCCCCATAAACTATATACAGTCAATTGTATTCTCATCTTGCACTAGCCTGGATAGCAATTGGTGCTCAAAACAATTGGGGCCCATTTACACTTAATGGCCATTCTGGATGTGTGAGTTCAGTGGGATTTTCTAATGATTTGAAAGCTGTGGTTTCTGGCTCTTGGGATAACACAGTCAAAATATGGCTTGAGAAAACAGGAGAATGTGTAAAAACATTCGAAGGGCATTCAGGTTATATTTATGCAGTGGCATTCTCTCCTGACTCTAAGCTTGTTATTTCTGGATCAAGTGATGCAACAATTAAATTGTGGTCTTTGGAAACAGGGAATTGTATTCAGACCCTAGAAGGACATTCTGATACTGTTACATCATTAGGATTCTGCCCCAATTCCTCAATGATAGTGTCTGGATCAGAAGATAAGACATTAAAATTGTGGTCCACGTTAACAGGAGAATGCACCAAGACACTCAAAGGTCATTCAAACTATGTATATTCAGTGATGTTCTCTCCTGACTCTAATACTGTTGTGTCAGGAGCTGGTGATTTGAGTGTCAAATTATGGTCAGTGGAAACAGGAGAATGTCTCCAAACACTACATGGCCATTCAAAACGAGTTTATTCAGTAGCATTCTCGTTTGACTCCAAGATTTTAGTATCTGGGTCAGAGGATAAGACAGTTAAATTGTGGTCTATTGATACTGGAAAATGCATTCAGACCTTGAGGGGCATTCTGGCACTGTGAGATCTGTGGTATTCTCATCTGATTCAAAGACTCTGCTTTCTGGATCAAGTGACAATACCATTAAGTTATGGTCTGCAGAGACTGGAGAATGTGTTTATACACTTGATGGAAATTCTGATGCTGTGAATTCAGTAGCATTCTCTAATGACATGAAAACTGTAGTTTCAGGATCTGATGACATGACTGTCAAATTGTGGCACATTGAAACAGATAGGTGTGTCATGCCATATAAGGGCATTTAAAATCAGTGAGCTCATTAATGTTCTCCCCTGATTCCAAGATTATAGTTTCTGGGTCAACTGACAGGACAGCAAAAGTATGGTCAGTAGAAACAGGAGAATGTATCAAGACACTCACAGGGCATATAAGCTATGTGATATCTGCAATTTTCTCCCTGATTCAAAGATGGTGCTGACTGGATCAAGTGACAGCACTTCCAAATTGTGGTCAATGGAAACAGGGGAATGTGTGAAGACCCTTGATGGACATAATGACACTGTAAATGTAGGGTTATTTTCCCCTGACTTGAAGATTGTTTTCACGGGATCAAGTGACAAAACTGTCAAATTATGGTCTGTAGAAACAGGACAGTGTGTTGTTACTCTTGAAGGGCATTCTGACACTGTTAGTTCCCTGGCTTGCTCACTTGACGGCACACTTTTGGCTTCTGGATCATATGACATGTGTGTCAAATTGTGGTCTATAAAAACAGGAGAATGTATTAAAACATTTTCAACATTAAGCTATGTAAGATCAGTGGAATTTTCACCAGATTCTAAAACTATAGTTTCCACATACTATGACAATACTTGCAGAATGTGGTGTGTAGAGACAGGAGAATGTCTTAAAATATGGCCTTGTCCTCGTAGTAGACAACAATCTAGTTCAGGATTACAACTTTTGGATGGATGGATTTGTTGTCAGAATGGGGCCCATTTATACCATCTTAGACAAGAAATAAGTGGTTTTTCTAAAGATTCTGTCATCTGGGCTGTTGAAAAGAACGTTGTTTGCCTTACTCTGAAAAAATAAAATGTTATGTTTTGTTTCTATTAACTTTGTTTATACCCTTAGTGTTGGGATGGGTTAAGATGGTCATCTGGACCATACCTTCATAAATGGTTCTATACTCCAGAGTTAGGAGAGTTAGGATCAAACCACATCTACACCAGCCATCTACACCAGGATTCTACACCAGGATTCTACAACACCAGGATCTACACCAGCCATCTACACCAGCCATCTACACCAGGATTCTACACCAGGATTCTACACCAGCCATCTACACCAGGATTCAACACCAGGATTCTACACCAGCCATCTACACCAGGATTCTACACCAGGATTCTACACCAGGATTCTACACCAGCCATCTACACCAGGATTCTACACCAGCCATCTACACCAGCCATCTACACCAGGATTCTACACCGGGTTTAGATGAAAAACTTAACAGTACTATACACTTTATTTATTCTATTTGATTTCAAAAAGATCAAGTTTGTAGTTTTAGCATTGTATTGATAACCTGTATTCTTTGGATGGAATACCTTTAAAAATTGCATTGTTTCTCCATCTGAGCCAGGACATTTTTTAAGATTGAAACTTGTCCAGAGAGTGTTGCTGGGATTGAGATCTCCACATGGTAACACTTCAAGTCTTTCTCTGGCTTCAGGTAACAGCTTTGTTTAGGTTAGGGATAGGGAAAATTGTTGTCTTCAAACAGATACAGTGTGTATGGAGACAACATCAAGACAACAGTCGCAGCCTGCAGTGCTCTTCCCCCAAAGGAGGAAGTACTCGAAGACATGCTCAAGCTTTCGACAAACAATCGACCAGAACGATTCGAGTTCTGGGAGCGTAGACTCGCAACCGCGATCCAACCGTTGTTGCGCTGTCCAAACTGCAAGTGCAATGAACCATCAATGAAATCGCATGGAGTTGGTGGAAATGTACTCTCATTCGGTGCCAGACGCATTCAGCTCGGCTGCCAGGCTTGCACAAAGAAGTGCAGGTTGGAGGAGTCAATGAAGGCAGCTGGCCCTTCTACTGCACATACCTTGGAAACTATTCAAGCTGCGTATAGTACCCTGCAACCAGCGGCTAAACATACTGGAATGGCCTCTAAGACTGCTGGTCCAAAGCAGACTACATTGAAGTTCCAGCCAACTGCCAAACAATCAGCCAAACCTCCATCAAAGAGACTTAGACCTTCCAGCTCTTCTGGAGATGCATCTGACGCAGATTCAGACATAATGGAGGTGTTTCAGGATGCCATGAGTGGGAATGAGTCTGCTGGAGCTGTTGGAGTTGGGGTGCCAAGTGAAAAAGCTATGCAGCAGGTGATCGCCCCAACGGAACCTTCTCAAAATTTAAACAGGTATTCTACTGATATCTTCGCTCAAATCGACGCTGGTTTGGAGGAAATCGCTCCAACGGTCGAAAAGTTAGCCAGCGCTGCACCAGGAGCCCCTGTACAAGTCCCAGCAGCTTCAAACAAGTTCGTGGGTGAAAATAGAGCGAATTTGAGTGGGAATATGGTGTCTGGAAGCGGTGGTGGCAGTCAGGAGTTGTTGGCTGAGAGTCAGTCAAAAAATGCACCAAGTCCAGCAACACCAACAACAACAGCAACAATCCCAACCAAGTAACTGGGAACAATTATATCGTGAAGCCAATGCTAGAGCTGCTAGAGCTGAAGCACAAATGGAGGAAATGCGCAAAGAGCTGTTGGAGATGAAACAGCTCATCAAGGAACTTGCTCATGGGAGAGAGCAAACTAGAGCACCTCAAACAACTAGTAATGAGGAGAGCGTAGCTAATCGTAATGGACACACTGCTGGTGGTCGAGTTGGGCGTGGTGGACGCACACCTGGAACTGCAAACCCCTTCAGACCAAAAACAGCAGCAGATTACCTGAACCACAGAACTGCAGCTCAGCAAGCAATTTATGATCGAATCCCTGAAAACACTTTGATTGAGGTTGGGAACTCTATGGTGAAGAAAGGCAGTGTGTTAGAGAGGGCCTGGTCTGCGCGCGAAGCCCTTGAGTTGAGAGGCATGAGTACAACTGAGGCAACGAATGCCCTTTGGCTGTTGGAATTGAAACCAGGTGGGGCAAGGAACCATCACTTGGTCAAGCTGCTGGAACTTCTGGGTCTGGAGTCAATGGACGTCATGTACCAGGTCTGGATATTAATAGACCATCTACTTCTCGTGTTAGCTGGGCAGATAGTGTCCCAGACTCAGATGAAGAACACGATGCCCAGTTTAATCTCGTTAGTAGGCGCAAGAATACGCGCCTTGCTGGAGAGGGGGGCCGCATTGGCGGCCAAGATTTTAAAGTCGGTCCCCCCACGGGATCGATAAGTACTATGGCTTCTCTTCATCATAATACTTATGCACCTCTTGCCTCTCAGTCTCAGTCTCTATCCCAGTCTCAGTCTCAGTCAGCAACACCATCCTTCTTCCAGTCTGCGCCACCAGCTTCTCTTGGAGGACCAAAAGCGCACGAGGGGGACCGCATCAGCGGTCCAGAACATCTTTAAACAATGGTCCCCCTCAGGGACCGATAAGTACCCATAATGCTCCTCTTTCTTATGCTCATGCAGCAAAGTCACAGCTCCCTCTTCTCTCTCAGAAGCAAATGCTCCAACGCCGCAACTGAGCTGTGCAACAAATGCTTGCACCTCTTCTGAGCCATTGAAATTCAAGTGTGTGCGCATTGGTATTAATGACACTCGCCCATTGCGTGACATTCGCGGTAAATCTAGAGACAAGTTGATCAAGAGTCTTGCAAATGCTCTTGGAATCGGGAAGTTTGTAGTATTGGCTTCAACTATTGGAAATGCTATTGTGGAGTTCTATGTGACTGAGATTGCATACAACACAGTAGTTAAACAGCTCAAGGACTCTGGAGCCCAGGTGTTGGATAGTTTCAACCCATTTGCCAAGCCAAGTCATGGACGCCAATCTGATGAAGCCTGCAAGGCATCAATTGTTAACCGCCTCACCCACCTCTGCTTGATGGCTCGAACAGTCAATCTGCAAGACACTATTGTGGATGGAGCGTCACAGGACATCAAGGATGCAGTGCTTACGAAAGCGAGGGAAATCACCAAGAATCCAAGTCTCACTCTTGGAAGACAGTCTGCACATCAAGCTAACTACCATCATGAAAGCCAACCTGCTCCCCCTCCTGCTCCTCTGGATCCTGGATCTGGACCTGTTGCTGAAGGGGATGTTGACATGGAGACAGAACAACCATCAAAATGTTAATACACTGCGCAAATGTGAATGGCCTGGCGGGAAAGGCTGAAGAAATCCGCCGCTTCAACACTCAACAGCAAATTAGTATTACATTTTTACTCGAAACTTGGTTATCTCCTCAATCTTCTGTCCCTTTCAGACCTTATCTCTCCAACCTCATTACTGAAAACCTCAATCAGATTGCGGGTGGCCCACGTAACACTGGAGGCCTACTTGCCTTTGCCTCTCCTTCAATCGAACCAAACTCTATGCGTGTACTCTATGAAGACAAGGACCAATGCTATCTTGCACTCCTGGTCAATGATATTATCCTTCTTGCTGCTTATATTGCTCCCTCACGTGCGGATGCAAAACTTCAAGAAATTCTGGCAAAAGCGGAGGAACTCTCTGATGGGTTCCAGAAGCAAATTATTGTATTTGGGGATCTGAATGCTCGTCTTGGTGAAGCTACCGGGGATTCTGCTATCAATCCTCGAGGGCGATTATTACTCGAAGAACTTGTGGATTCTCAGTTGTCTATTCAGAAACCCATCTCTGGAAAATGGACCTCCTTCAACAGAGGAGGTTGTGGTATCCCTGATATTGTCTTGGCCAACTTTGATGTTGAGTCTGTCACTGTTCATGAACTTGAATCTCTTGGAGGCTCTGACCATTGTCCCATCACTTTCAAGATACCTGACAGAGTCAATCCTGATGCTAGTACCAAGCAATTTACTCGATGGAATATTCACAAATTGTCTAGATTAGATCAGCAGCAAAAGTACAAGGATCAACTTGCAGTCAATGTGGATACTATTCTCAGAACTATTCAAACTTCTCTGGATTCTGTCAGGCAACAGCCTGGGCGTACAGTGGGGGGCCACTCAAATGGTGGCCCGAGTAGTAATTTGCTTAGTGTGTCCCCCACTGGGACAGATGAGTCTCTTGTTTCTGGTGGTTCCAGACTTGGTTCTAATCACACTCAGAGTATGAACAATAGTCTTAATCAAGGAAGCAGCTCTTCTAGTTCTTCAAGCAGCAACTCCCACATAGCTCAAGGTCAAGCTTCTGGATCTGTCAGGCATGAGCCTGGGCGTACAGTGGGGGGCCACTCAAATGGTGGCCCAAGTAGTAATTTGCTTAGTGTGTCCCCCACTGGGACAGATGAGTCTCTTGTTATGAATGGTAGCTCCCAACCCAATGCTAATCATATTCAACACCATGTTGATCAGTCTTGGAATGCCATCAAGTCTTGGATTGAACAAGCTGCCGAAACTACTATTGGAACTCTTGTTGTTCATGATCGCCTGCCAGAAGACTTTTGGACAGACGAAATGGAGGCCACCAGAGAAGCAATTATTGAGGCCATTTCTGAACTCCAAGATGCAATCACTTCAGAACGTCCTAGCCTGACTCCTGCCGAAATTGAAGCCAGATCCAAAGCCCTTACCCAGTCTCAAAGAAGCTACCGTGTGTCTTTGAAACAACGTCGCACCAAACTGTTTGAAGATGCTGTGGATAACCTTGCTGAACCCCAGAACTTCTCTTCATTTCTGCGTATGACCAAGAATGCGAGGGCAAGGCAGACAAAGTCAGGCTGTAAGTTAGATCCTGATGCTATTGACACACATGCACAGCACTTTGTCTCTACTTTTGGTGGACAACCTACTGGTCAAGTTATTCCCAGAGGACAACCTGCGCGACTGTTCAACTTCAAAAGTACTGCCCAGCTGGTTACTGAAGAGTCTGTGGAAGCAACCATGAAGAGACTGCCACTTGGAAAGGCCTCTGGACCAGACAACATTCCTGCCGAGCTCATCTACTATGGAGGTTCAGCAATGGTAAGAGTGTTCACCAAATTCTTGACTCTTGTACACAAGACATCTACTATTCCTTCTGAATGGAGGAATGCCACCATTGTCCCAATATACAAGAACAAGGGCTCTCCTTCAGACATTGCCATGCACCGCCCGATTGCTCTCACCTGCACTGGACGCCGCCTCTATGAACGTGTCCTGCTGCCAGAACTTGTGCACCTAGCCATAGCAACGTTAGATGACACTCAAGCTGGTTTCCGCCCCTCCCGTTCCACCTTGGATCAAGTCATGGTATTGCACGAAATCCTGGCTGGTGCCAAGGAAGCTTTTGCAGTGTTGCTGGACCTGAAGGCTGCATATGATATGGTGGACAGGGACATTCTTTGGAAAGAGCTAGAGACATACTTTGGAGTATCAGCTGCAGCCATTCAACGTCTTCAGGATCTGTTTGACAAGAATCAGAGTATGCTGGTTGTTGCTGGAAAGATGAGTATTCCCATACCCAATGCTCGTGGTTTACTCCAAGGGTCTACCCTCTCACCTATCCTCTTCAACTTCTTCATTGATCCTCTCTGCAGAAGACTCAAGGCCATAGAAATGCCCACCATTGCAGTCCATGGAGTGCGTGTGAATCGGTTGTTGTTTGCAGATGACACTTCTCTGGTGGCATCAAACACAAGAGACATGGCCAAGTTGCTCAAGACCTGCGAAGACTGGAGTAGGGACGTTGGCATGCAGTTTGCACCTCAGAAATGTGTTGTACTTGGGCCACCAATCAACAGGAGAGACGTTGCCTTGAAGATGTATGGAGTGGATCTGCCTTCAGAGACTAGTGCATTGTATCTTGGAGTCCCCTTCAACTCTTCAGGAATCTGCTGGAAAGAGATGGTATTGGCAAGAACTACTAAAGCCAAACAGGTCATTGCTTCTCTTGCTCCCATTGGATTCAATGCCAGAGGTTGGGCCCCTGCTGCTTCAGCCAGAATCTACAAGGCTTTCATCCGTCCTGTCATGGAGTATGGTCTTGCTCTCTATGGTCATGGCATGCCAGCCAATCTGTTGACCTACTATGAGCGAGTCCAAACTATGGCACTGCGAACATTGACATCGACTCCAAGAAACACCTCCAAGGTTGCTCTCATGAAGTTACTCCAAGTAGAGCCCATGTCTTATCGCGCAAAGATACTGAACTTGAATTGGGCTGCTCGTCTCAACTCCTCAGGTGATGAAGGAAACTTGGCTGTTAAAGTTTTTCACTATGCTATTCAGCCTGCTAGAACACCTCACAAGAATTCACTCCCAAAGCTTGCCATGCAGAACTCACTCTGGAACCATCCAGAAATCAACAAGCCCCACCCGCAACTGCAACGTGCACCTCTTGCAGTCCAAGCAACACGACCTCTGCCTCTCCTGGAAAAGCAGAAACTGAAGAAGCAAGCAATTGTGGACTTGGCGGACGCAAAGCCTGGAGGAGTTGGGGATGCAATTGAAGTTACTATGCCTGATCGAGTCAGGCCCTTTCTGCCGCCCAAATCTGGAATTTCAAGAGAAGACCGGTGGCTCTTACTTCAGTGGACTCTAGGCGCAGTGACTTGTCATGAAGAATGCAAAAAATGTACTGATATGCTTACCAGGGCCCATGCTGCTACATGTTCTGGTGCTGACCTGTTGCTCAAGACTCTCCATGAAGACGTTCCACCACCACTCTGCAGGAGACACACTCGTATCGATGCTGTTCTGAACAAGTACCGCTCTGTTGCTCCAAGTAAATCCACTGCCTATTCCAGCTGTCTGATTGCCATCAAGATGATTCTTACCAAGTGCCGAGGACTGCGCAGACGCCAAGAGGATGGCTACTGGACCAACCAAGACCAGTCTGACAACGAGGAGCTACCACCAAGACCAGCTGCACCGCCACCGCCAAGATCTGCTGCTTCCATGATTCGCTCAGCAAGAAGTGCCAGGCTGGCCCAAGAAAGAAACAGACCGCGTGGGAGACCACCAAACCGCCCCAGGGATGTAGGAGGAGAAGGATGAGTTGCAGGGAGGATGTGTATTGGATATATTAGACAGGATGAGTTGATGTGTGTGTGATCATGATTGGAAGTGAAGTTATGGGTTATGAATTATATTGAATTGGTTGAACATGCGTGAATAAACTGCCATTGAAACCGTTAGGGTTAGGTTTGTTTTTTTTTTGAACATTCTTTATTCCGTGGATACCAACAGAGTTTAGGTTAGAATAAGATTGAAAAAGCAAGAGTCGAAAGAAGTTAGAGTTTCAAGAGTATTCAGAGTTGGCGAAGAAATACAAGTCGGCGGTAAGCAAATACAAGATCGTTCTTGGCTAGGGCTTTGGTGACAAGAGGGTCTGGCCGGTGGGCTAGAGACAAGTTGTGACGAACAAGGGCAGACTGTTGTGAAGCTGTGAGTTGAGAGTGTTTGAGAACGTTTGCCATTCCTGAAAAGGGTTTGAAGATAATGTGCTTAAGTTGCTGGTTCGAGTGGATTTCTTGGTCGCGGAAGTATCGTTTGATGGCGGTTTTCAAGTCAAGTTCGTCGGATTGATGGAAGTACGTACGAATTTGGTTGACAAGAGGCAAGTGTCGAAGAAAGGTTGTGAGAGTACAAGCATCGGGTGAAAGTGTAGGGATGAGTGTTGGAGGCTTTGCGGCTAGAAGGGCGACAAGGTAGTTGGCACGATCGCGGTACGTCTGGATTCCAAGTAGGTAGCGAACTTGTGGAGATGGCACAGGTAGAGGCAGGTGTTGTTGAAATGGCTTGAAGATCCACTGGCAGACAGAGTTGATGAGTGTAGTACCAAGATAGTCTAGAGAAGAGAGCTGCTGTTGGGTAAGTACAGCCATTGCGAGAGGAGTGGCATATTCCCATCGTGAACGGATAAGTGAGAAGAATATGTTTCGGCGGTGGTGGGGATGCCAAAAGCGAGCGAAAGGCGAGTTCGAGAGTTTCTGGAAGGTTTGACGAGCTTGGTGAATCTTGCCAGTGTAGTACTGATAGAACAAGGGGCCTGAAGTAGAAATGTTGATACCAAGGTATTTGTGAGAGTTAGTGTTTGCAATTCGAGTGTTGTTGTAGATGAGGGCGGGACCAGAGTAGTTGATAGTAAAGCACTTAGTTGGAGAGAGGGACATACGATTCTGTTGGCACCAGCGGGAGATTTCGGTAAAGGCAATTTGGAGATTTTCTTTGGAGTTTGTTCTGACGGCCACATCGTCGGCAAAGAGAGATGTAGGAGTGTTGCCTCTGTGGGGGGGAAGGGTGTTGTCTAAGAGATGGGCAAGGTCGTTGATGAAGATGTTGAAGAGAAGTGGGGCTAAGGTAGAGCCTTGTGGGAGGCCACGGCTGCGGCGGATTGTACGAGAGAGTTTGGAGTTGATGCAGATTTTGGTAAAAGTGGTGGAGAAGAGTTGATGGATGGCTGCAAGGAGTTGTAGAAGAATGGGACAGTGACCGGTGGAGCGAATATTTTGTTCAAGTTTGAAGAGGAGGATGTGGATGTCAACGGTGTCATAGACTTTGTGGAAGTCGAGAAGGAGTGTTCGAGTGGACTGGTGGGAAGTGTTGGCGGCCCAATTCAGGTTACAGATAGTTGAGCGATTTTTGACGAAACCCTGTTGGCTAGGGTGGAGGGAGGTGAACTGTTTTAGATATACAAGAAGATGTTTTTCGTAGAGGAGACGGAGGATGTTACTAAGACCAATGGGACGGAAGTCGAGGAGAGACGGGTTTGCTGGCGGGGTGCTTGATTTCGGGATAAGGACTGTGGTGAAGGCTTTCCATAAAATAAAAACCGGAGCCGGGATTATAAAAACGGTGTTTGTACTTCGGCCTTAATGCATTCAATTATAAGTCAGCGTACTCGTTCGTGCAGCGGTCTTTCTCAATCCTTCTCGAGCGGCTGACTCTCATCGCTTGCAGTCAACGTGTAAGTATAATTTGGGACCTGTTATTATAATTCTCGCTTTGAAAATCGTGTGGGGGTCTTGATGTAAGTATAATTTTAGGTCCAATCGCGTGGGGTGTTCATATTACACACTACATATTTAGTCTATTCAGTTTTTTTTTCCTATAGAAAACTTTTGGCAAAATTATACTTACATTTTCTACCCCAATCGATTTATCAAAATATTATACTTACACTTTGACCCCAACCGATATAAAAATGAGATTATATTTACACTCTTAAAATTATACTTACACCTTGAAACATCCACTCGATTCTCGAAAATGATTATACTTACACTTTGACAATTATACTTACATATCTTCTATATATAACTTCATAACCACCGATCGTTATTGTAAAAAACAGCTTTGTTGAAATAAAATTCATGAATAAATGAATAAGTTTCTTTTGGTTATCCCATGTTGTTCCCTTCACGAAGAAACCTGCGCCTCTTGACTCCAACATTGGGATTGCCACCCAGTCTGGACAACTCCCTGACAAGATGTAAGTATAATTTGGGACCAGTAAATATAATTCTCGCTTTGAAAATCGTGTGGGGGTCTTGATGTAAGTATATTTTTAGGTCCAATCGCGTGGGGTGTATACGTAAGTATAATTTTTGACAAAGCCCTTCATATTACTATACTACATATTTAGTCTATTCAGTTTTTTTTTCCTATAGAAAACTTTTGGCAAAATTATACTTACATTTTCTACCCCAATCGATTCATCAAAATATTATACTTACACTTTGACCCCCAACCGATGTAAAAATGAGATTATATTTACACTCTTAAAATTATACTTACACCTTGAAATATCCACTCGATTCTCAAAAAAGATTATACTTACACTTTGACAATTATACTTACACGACCTTCATACCCCGACCGACAAGTAACCACTGATCATTATTGTAAAAAAAAAGCAGCTTTGTTTGAAATAAGATTCATGAAGAAATAAATAAGTTTCTTTGGGTTATCCCATGTTGTTCCCTTAACTAACAATACCACGTCCTCTGACTCCAACATTGGGATTGCCACTCACACGAAGAAGCTCAGTCTGGACACCACCCTGTCTGAGCTCCTTGCCGAATGTCTTGACTTGTCCGCGGTAAGCAATTCCTTGCGTTTGCATGTGCCATTCGCAGAACTTGGGGAAGGCTTCCGACAAATGGAACTTGGACTCTGGATCAGCGGTAGTGCAGGTGTTGAACCACATCAGCGCTGGGTTTGAGTCTTCGGCGTACTCGTTCGTGCTTGCAACCAGGGTTTTGTTGATGTTCGAGGGCTGGATTCACATCCAGTTGGATTCATTATCCCTCTGCTCCGTCGACAGAGATTATCACAATATAAATTCTTTATATTTATCTTTATTTAATTGTAAATAAATCACATCTTCTCGACTCATACTTCTTGCTTCGAAGGACACAACACTTAACATCTTCCTAGGAGATATAGTGAAAGGGACGCCTTGACCATCCGTGGGTTGTGCTTTTGGATCTAGCAGTATGGGTTTTCAAGCTGCTCAGAGAGATTGAGAAGATTTAATGGTTTTCAACCAATCAGAACGCTTCATCACAGTGTTGACAAATGGGTTCCATTGACCCATTGGCCCTTATACAACAAGGACCATTTACCCATTCAGTGATTGGTAAACACCAAAGTGGCAGTAAAAACACCTATAAGAAGGGTGGAGTCTGCAGCAAGAAAGACTCAGTTCTCTCTTGACACACAAAACCCAACAGCTCTCAAGCTCACTGTTCAACAGGTTTCTGTCTTCTTGAGCCCTTCCGCTTCGTACCTTCCGTACCATTCCGTGAATACCAGCATCAACTGTGGCCCCCATTCCTTGATCCGCGTCTTGAGCGTCTTGTCAATCATCTTTTCGAGTGGCCCTTGAGGGTTTTCCACGAACGTCATGGGGAATGGCACAACCACCGATCTTGCCCATACCGCTGCGTCTTGTTCGTCCATCTTCAGAATCCCGTTGCAGAGCAGAACCAGCGAGTGCGATGGCTTGAAGGTGGTCACGTTTCCATACAGTGGTCTCGCCACAATGTCGTCGTTTCCAGTGATTCCCTTCATGAACCCAGAGTTGATTCCTTTCCCCTTTTCGGGTTCCGACGCAACCACGAAGCGTTTGCGGTAAAGAGCCATCAGGTCAGGACTTGCAGAGCTCGAACTGCCTTGCTCACCCGTAAGAAGTGTCGACTTGATGCTCGTAAAGTAGTCGCCCAAAGTGTACTTCATCAAGTCCGCGAGCACACTCTTTCCATTGCGAGTTCCTCCCGTGAAAATGTGGAACAGTTCGTCCTTCTTGGTGCCGTGCAAGGTGGATCCGAGAAACTTGAGCAAGTAGTCGCGCTCGCTGGTGTCTGGCTGGATGTCTTCAAAGAATCCCAGGATCTCGCTGCGTTTAAACGCATCTGCGGTAGAATCAAAGTCGTAGCCGCACGTCATGCTGATGTAGTCCGTTGGAACAGCCGCGCGGAAGGCCTTGGCCTCGAGATCGAACACCCCGTTCGTGAATCCAAGGAGAGCCGGGTTCGCGTCCAGCAGTGCTTCGAAATCAGGAATCGCCGCCTTGAATTCCGTCGCTGCTTTGTGCATCACGTGACCGCGGTCTTTCGGGCTGTGCAGCTGTTTCAGGATCTGGTCCAGCCGTGCTTCTCTGTTCTTGGCCAGCTTCGCGTCGGCAGTATGATCGCGGAACCACACTTTGGCCCGTTCGTAGTACTCGGCCACTTCCTTCTTGCAGAACAGTTCCACTGCATTCGTTTCTTTCACCCATCGGGACTCCTGCGAGTTCCACACCCACCACACGTCCTTCCAGTCGCTCGACTTGGACACCGCGAACTTGTCTTTGGCCAGGTAGTACACCACGCTTCCGATCTTGCCGGGGAGTCCGCTGA
Source organism: Rhizoclosmatium globosum (assembly GCA_002104985.1). Taxonomy (NCBI): domain Eukaryota; kingdom Fungi; phylum Chytridiomycota; class Chytridiomycetes; order Chytridiales; family Chytriomycetaceae; genus Rhizoclosmatium; species Rhizoclosmatium globosum. Next base: position 7,192 of record MCGO01000385.1, on the reverse strand, counting down.
AACTCTTGTACACTACTTCGTTGAGTTCTGTGCATTCAAACACCGGTTCAACCACATTGAACTGCACGTCCAGGTAAAGCGAGAGTTCATTGTCACCGCAGTTGTAGTAGTTGTTTGTGGTAATCGTCACGTTGCCGTTGATTTGCGTAAAGTACTGCGTCAACACTGGAGTCGACGGCGCCGTCGACGAAGCAAGTGGGATCACCAGGTCCGGAGTGCGTGTATTGCAGACATCGCAGTACACTTCTAATAATGACGAGGATGTCACGGTGATGGGCTGGCCGCGGCATTCCGGTTGCTTGTTCTTGTGCAGTATGTCCCACATCATGTGTAGTTCCGACTTTTCCTTGACCGGGGCCACCAATTTATTGTTCACGAGATTGCATTCCGCGCCCGTCGTGGACCCCGTGAAGATGGCATCTTGCGTTTCCTGGCGCGCTTTCGCGATGTTTTTGTCGACAGCGCTTTGTTCACCGTACAGCATACGCAGCACAATCTTTTGCAGCTCAGTACCATTTACTAGCTGTCCGTAGCTCTTCTTCTTGGCAGGCTCTTTGCGGCAGTCGTCGTTGTGACAGCAATAGGTGATGCCGAGCTCGTCCAGCTTGACGTACTGGCGGTTGCTCGAGTGGGACCGGTACGTGTACAAACAAGTCAGCTTGCTTTTTCCTTCAATCAGCACGTATGGCTTTCCTTCGCCGGTACGGGCACTTGGGTCTTTCCCGTCTTGCCAGTCAGTGGGTCGAAGATAGTCGTACACTCCTTGTTTCACTACTTGTTGATCGGACATGGACAAGTCTTGCCACTCTGTTTGTTTAGTCAGGGTTAGTGGATAGGGTGATGGGTAGGGTAGTAAACGAACAAACAACCCCACTTACTCAGAAACTCGCTGCTTGAACTGTTTGTGTCCAACCTTTTGACGCGTTTCGCAGCCAAGAACTCAAACGCAGTCGGCTCCAGCTGCATGTGATTCAAGATGCTCGCATCCCGCAACCATCCCACCAACTGTTCAATGGAACTTGGTTCTAGCTCTTGCAAGTCGTCGTCAAGTGGTCGATACACTTTCGCTTGCACCCACTTTGGATCCTTGTCCTTGTCTGCTGGTTTGTGTGCCAGAAGCATGCGTAACCCTGAGTTGTACACCGAAGCATCCAGCACCTTGTCGTGAAACCTCGTGGAAGTGCTCGACCTGAAGAACGGCTCCATTGTCTTCAGCAGGGCTTCGGCTGTCTTGGAGTCCACAAGAATCAGTTCTGGAAACACAACGTGCATTTTGGGGCCCCTCGCAGACACAAACACCCGGCTCTCGAGCTGGTACTGGCCCATCCATTGAGTCACTGCGTGGAGAACTTGGTGTTTGAGTTCTTGGTTGTCGTTGTTGTCGGTGGTGGAGTTGTTGGTGGTGTTGTTGGTGGTGTCAAAGTCAAAGGAAAAGTCGAGATCGACAAAGAACCGAAATCCATTTGAAGACTTGGACACTCTCTCACTCAGAAAACAACGTTCCTTGCGAAGCACCACGGCACTTGCGTATTGTTTCCAGAACTTGTCGAGACGGTCGCGCGGAACGTAGAACCTCCCTCCTGCCAACGAAGTATGTGTTGCTTCGGCGGTGGTGCTCTTGTATTCCCACACAAAAGGCGCTTCCTTCTCTTTCATGATTTTTGTTTTTGACTTCGTTTCTTCGTTTTCGATTTTTAAATACCTTTCGTCAAGGGAGTGTGGGCTTGTGCGGGGTGAGAGAGAATTGGGGAGTGTGGGCTTGTGCAGGGGAGCGAGAATTGGAGAGAGTTGCAATCGAGCGAGTCAAGATGGCGAGACCGAGAATGGAGCCCAAACGATCCTCGTTCCAATGTTGACGAAACTGTTGATATGTTTGGGAACATTTTCGGAGGATCGCGTGCCGCCATATTCAGTCGCTTCTCCCTTCTTTGTTCGCCCTGTTTCTCCTGAGTTCGCCGTTCCTAGGAAACTTGTGGATACTTTCCTTCAAACCGTTTTCATCCGGCAACCGATCGTCGTTTTTATTTTGAACCCCAGAGCCGGGATTATAAATACATTTTCTGTACTTCGGCCTTTGTGTCATTCTGTCCTGAGACAAATGATTTATCCGTTGCATGTCTTTCCGTCTTTCCATTAGTTATGGATGTATCTTCGGGGTTTCCTGTAGTCCTGCATTTGTTGTCGTTCAAAAAATTTATTGTTACACTTAAATCGACTTACTTCGTCTCCCGTAACAACGACTTTCACATCAAATAAACTTATTGTTACACTGTAACAATACTGTCGCGTTTCTTTCGCTCGGGGCTCAGATGTAACAATAGTTTTTGGGTTGTTTCGATCGGCGTATGAAAACGTAACAATAAAATTTCCAAGAGTCTTTCCATATTACTATAGAGTGTATATATTATTTATTCCCAGATTTTTCCTATAGAAAACTTTTACCAAAATTATTGTTACAGTTTTTACCCCAATCGAAACTACTAAAGATTATTGTTACGCCTTAAAGCCCAGAGCGAAACACCCAAAGATTATTGTTACGTCTCTTCTGATTATTGTTACACGTGTCCTACTTTAGACATTTATGATTGTTACACTTCTGATATTATTGTTACAGCTCGTATGAAATAAGCATGTTTCATGAATAAATAAATAGAACTTCATACGCGATTATCTCGAGTCAGTGAATTTTCGTCCCTTGACACCTTGACTGGGCGTTCCATTGACACGAAGAAGCTCCGTCTGGACACCTCCCTATCTGAGCTCCTTGCCGAATGTCTTGACTTGTCCGCGGTAAGCAATTCCTTGCGTTTGCATGTGCCATTCAGAGAACTTGGTGAATGCTTCCGACAAATGGAACTTGGCCCCTGGATCAGCGGTAGTGCAGGTGTTGAACCAAAGCAGGGCGGGGTTCGAGTCTTCGGCGTACTCATTCGTGCTTGCAACCAGAGTTTCTGTCTTCTTGAGCCCTTCCGCTTTGTACTTTGCGTACCATTCCGTGAGCAACAGCATCAACTGTGGCCCTCAATCTCTGATCCGTGTCTTGAGAGTCTTGTCAATCCTCTTTTCCAGTGGCCCTTGAGGGTTTTCCACGAACGTCATAGGGAATGGCACAACCACTGATCTCGCCCATACCGCTGCATCTTGTTCGTCCATCTTCGGAATTCCGTTGCAGAGCAAGGCCAGCGTGTGGGACGGTTTGAACGTCACAATGTCCCCGTAAAGCGGTCTTGCAACAATATCGTCGTTGCCCGTGATTCCCTTCATGAACCCAGAATTGATACTTTTCCCCTTTTCAGGCTCCGAGGCAACAATGAACCGTCTGCGGTAAAGAGCCATCAAGTCAGGACTTGCTGAGCTCGAACTGCCTTGCTCACCCGTAAGAAGTGTCGACTTGATGCTCGTAAAGTAGCCCCCCAGCGTGTATTTCATGATATCCGCGAGCACACTCTTCCCGTTTCGCGTCCCGCCCGTGAAGATGTGGAACAGCTCGTCCTGCTTTTCCCCGTGCAGACTCGATCCCAGCAGTTTCTGCAGGTATTCTCTTTCTTTCGTGTCGGGCTGAATGTCCTCAAAGAAGCGCAGGATCTCACTGCGTTTAAACGCATCTGCGGTAGAATCAAAGTCGTAGCCGCAGGTCATGCTGATGTAGTCCGTCGAAACAGCCGCGCGGAACTCTTTGGCCTGTAGATCGTACACGCCGTTCGTGAATCCTACGATTGCAGGGTTCGCGTCCAGCAGGGCTTCGAAATCGGGGACGTTGCGTTTGAACGCGATTCCAGCTTCGTGCATAATATTCAACCGTTCGCGCGGGTTCTTCAGTTGTTTCAGAATGTGGTCCAGCCGTGCCTCCCTTTGCTTTGCCAGCTTTTCGTCCGCTGTGTGCTCTCGGAACCAATCTTTCGATGTCACGTAGTAGCCCGCAAGTTCTGTCTTGCAGAACCATTCCACCGCATTGGTCTCCTTGATCCAGCGGCTGTAGCCCTCGCTGTACACCCACCACACATCTTTCGTGTCGGCTGACCGGCTCACCGCGAACTTGTCTTTGCCCAAAAAGTACAGCACGTCCCCAATGTCCGCGCGAGCCCGCTGAAACTCTTGAACACCACTGTATTTGTTTCTGTGTCTTCGAATATCGGGGAGTTTGTGCTGAACTGAGCATCCAGTAACTCGTGGCTGTTGTTGGAGTAGTTGTTGTTGTTGATGATATTGATCTGAACATTGTTGTTGTTCGTCACGTATTGCGTCAGCGCTGGGTAGCTGTTCGTAGGAAGTGGAATAAAGATCTGCGGATTCTTTGGGTACCGAAAACTGCATCCGTCGCATACAATCTCCATCCCGCGGTCTGAGGTCCGCGCGTATTGAGTCCCCTCGCAGAACCGCTCGTGCGTAGCGTTCAGAATCCCGTCAAGTGCTGTCATATTTCCGCCTGGCTGCTTGACTACTGCACTCATTAAAAATTTGGTGGGGTTGGTAGGATTAGGGTTGCTGATTTCCAGCTGTGCCGTCCCGGGGAAGTAGTCGTTGTGGTGCTCGTACCGCTCCTGAATCACCACAGAAGGAACCTCGGTCGAGTTGGTAGGTTCTTTGGTGGTGGTGGTGGTGGTGGTGGTGGGACTGGTCTGGATGATTTGTCGAACTTCCGCCGGAGTCGCCGCTTCGCCGTGCCGCTTGTCTTTGCAGTCCTGGCTGTGGCATCGCCGGGAGCTCGTCGTCGAAGAGAACACCAGGTACTGCCTGTTGCTCGTGTGTCGTTTCTTCGTGAACTCGCAGTACGTCTCGTCCAGTTCAACAATCAAACAGCTTCCGGTATTCCGCTTCACACTCTTGACCTCCGACGCTCGGAAACAGAACAACTTCTGGATCGCTTGGTGCAAGGTACCCAGCTCGGTTGGGGTTAGGGTAAGAGGCTCTTGGGGCTCTTGCGGGTTTTGGGGATTGATTCTCGCCCTTTTCGATGCCAAGAACTCAAACGCGGTAGGTTCCAGCTGTTTGTGGTTGAAAATGCTCTGGTCTCTCAACCAGTCGATGACCTGACTTACTGAAGTAGCCCGCATCTCATTCAGGTGGTCGTCCAGCGGCAGGTACACCTTCGATTGCACCCAATCCGGGTCCTTGCTCGTGGTTTTGTGCGCCAGAAGCATCCTGAGGCCCGAGTGGTACACCGACCCGTCCAGCACCTTCTCGTGGAACTTTGGATTGTCCTTTTCCCAGGAACCTGTGCATTGTCCTCATCAGTTCTTCTGCCGTCTTCGAGTCCGCCACAATGATTTCAGGGAACACTATGTGCATCTTGATCCCTCTCGTCGATGCAAACACCGGACTATCCAGCTGATAGTGAAACATCCATCGTGCAACAGCTTGGAGGACCTTGACAATGGTCTCGTGGTCTTGGTCTTGTGGGTCATTTGGGTCGTTTGGCTTGCTTGGCTCAAAAGAAAAGTCCAGGTCCACAAAGAACCGGAAACTTGCTTTCTTTGGCACCCTCTCGGTCAAGTAACTGCTTTCGCCCCGCGCAACAACTGCGTTCGCGTAGTGTGTCCAGAACTCCTCCAGCTTGTCATTCGGCACATGGAAGCGGCCTCCTGCGAGCGCCGATAATTTTTAGGAAATGTCCGATAATGTTTAATTTGTCAGGTCTGGGTTATGTGGTGTGTGGTTTGTGTTTGTCGGGAGTCCCCCAAAACCTGTGAGCAAACCACCAAATACGGCGCATACCCGCACACATCCCTGAAGAACCACCAATTACACAACCCCGCACCCATCTGAATGCTCGACAAACTGCCCTGGGAAATCCTCCGGCAAGATCCAGCTATGGTGCGTCTCGAGGACGCCTTCGCACTTGGTCGGACACGCAAAGCCTTGTTGCCTGTGCTGACCGACAAGTTTATGGCGAAGAAGCACATTGACGCCCGGAGGAAAACTCGATGGCCAGGGTGTTGCTGTGACCCTGGGGATTCTTTCTTCCATGGACACCATCAAAATTCATTCCAACAGGACGTGGAGTGTCGATACTGTCTTTACATTGCCTGGAAGCGTCGCAATCGCGAAAAAGATGGATTCATCACCCGATTCGAAAAGTGCGAATGGGCCCATGCTGCATTTTGGCATGCCAGAAACAAGAAATAGGTGGAAATTGAAGTCGTTGTTTGTCGGTGGTTCTTGGAAATAGAAAGAAAAGTTGTCCGATAATGTTTCGGAAATGTCCGATAATGTTTATTTCTTTGGCGTTTGGTTCGTGTGTTTTGTTTGGGTGTGTGTTTTTTTTGTTGGCAGGTATTTATTTGGTGAAGTCTGTGCTGGCGGGCGTGGGGTCACTTGGAATGGCGATGGGAAGTGAGAAGAGATTGCGGGCAAAAAAAGGAAAGAAGCCAAGAAAGAAGCTGTCGCACAAACACACTTCCCCCAACACCCACCTGAATGCTCAACAAACTGCCGCGTGAAGTCCTCGGTGCGATCCAGCTGCTGGTGCGTCTCGAGGACGCCCTACCACTTGGCATGACTTGCAAAGCCTTGTTGCCTGTGTTAACAGACAGTTTTATGGCAAAGAAGCACATCGACGCCCGGAGGAAACTCGATGGGCCAGGGTGTCGGTGCGAACCCGGCCATCAAGAAGAAGAAGACTGCGACGACGTTGTCTACAAACACCTTTTCTGGATCCCAGTCCAGGCCCTTCCTTTTACGTACAGAGTCGCAATGCTCGACTCGGTTTCAAGACTTTATTACATCGAAGAGGGCCAAGAAACCAAACAAATGAAACAAGTGGACAATTGGTTCCACCATGTTCATGTTGATTGGTGTGCGTACTTTTCAAATTGGTCCAGCAACGAATGGTTTCGGTTGATGCCAAGATACTTGCAAGACAACAGTACCTATTTTTTATTCTTTCTAGAGTAGTGCGATATTCCATTGTCGTGCATTCTGGAAAGTACCTTGAGTTTCTGTATGACACGTACTTGGCAATTCATGTCGATCACATGCAGTATTTTTCGCGGATTGTTCACTCGTATGCACAACTATCGTTGTTTTCAACGAACGGGGTTACCATGTCGTTCGATTTTTATGTCAGACGAATATGGAACGGACCCGAAGAGTTGGAGACTCTTTGTCAACTGCAGGATTGTTACTTGAGAAGTGTGCTGTGTCCTGAACTGGAAGACTATTGGGAGATTCTGTCTTCGATGGACAAAGTCAA
>MCGO01000384.1:0-22009 GCA_002104985.1 Rhizoclosmatium globosum | reverse complement strand
GGGAGAAAAAGAATTACCAATACCTCCAGCGACGAATTCTCCAATTCCTACAGCCCATGTGGAAATTTTGACTCCTTCACCAAGAGGCGCTCCACTCGAAAATCCCCAATCTGTATATCCCAAAGAGTCAGTGGAGTCAAATGAAGTCGTGAAACCTGTTCAAAGCCCAGCATCTCGTGTTATTCAAGGTTTTGAGGAAGAGAAGGATCTGAACCGAGATACATCAACTGTGATTTCTGCTTCGCACGTCTTGGATGCGTACTCAACTCCTTCACCACCTCCGCCGCCACCGGTTGAGAAAGATATTGCAGTTGAAATCAGTGATAATGACGAAGCTAAAGATTCTATTTCTGCGAAGTCGTTCTCCGTTGGAGGATCGGATCACTTGGATGTGGTAAATAGTTTCTACTTTACACTAACCACACTCATTTCGATTTACAGCAATTTGTTGGCACGTCTCCCCGCTCTCCACAATTTTTAAGCACCCGTCTGTCTTATGTATCCACGGAAGAAGAATCGATCGAATCTGAGCTATCATATGTTGCTCCACCTCGACATCCAAACAACCCCGAGACAGACGCTGTGATTTCTCAGCCAATTCATCCTGAATTCTCTGTTTTGAATGCCCCTGTAACTCCTTTCACTTCGCATTTGCCTACAATCGTGGAAACTCCTATTCAACAAGACATGTTCGCCGATTCAACTAGCACTTCATCTCTTGATGCAATCGAAGCTTCTGCACCAGAAATCATCCCAACGACATCGAATGAAACTGTGCTTTTGCAATCCAAAAAAGATGTGGACGAAGACGCCGATGTTGATATCTCCTGGCTAGTGGCTGAAATCGCTGCTAGCACTGACATTATGGCTCTCGATCTGTCAGAAGACGATTTGTCGACTGAAGACGTGATTGCAATATGCGAGGTTCGTTTCCCAAAACCAGCCCCAATCAATTTCTAATTGCTATCAGGCATTACAAGTGAACACAACTATCGAGCGTTTGGATCTTAACCGCAAAGACTTGACAAAAGAAGCCATGCTGGCAATGGCTGCGGCAATCAAAGTAAACACTTCGCTGTTAGAGGTCAGACTTGGAAGCGACGACTATGGAGTTGAAGTTGAAAAGGCATTCGCTGATGCAATGGTTTCCAACAAGAAGTGAGTGATCCTCCTTTCTTTCTTTCGTTAATCATAATCTTATTCTTCTCAGACTGGTTATCTTGGGCCTTGACGTACATGATGCAACATGCAGTGAAACCATCCAAAAGTGTCTCGCACGGAATTCTGGGGCAGAACTGAAGGAGCCTTTGACGAGCACAAAAACAGCAAACGAATTAGAACCTCCTTATGTGGATCACTTGTCCCACAACACAATTATTGGCGTTGAACCAGGTGTTGTCAAAGCTTCTTCTACAGTCGTTGAAGAGGAGGTCAAACTTCCAGTCTTCGATGCACCTGTCGCCATTGAGCCTGCTGTCATCGATTCTGCCTTGTTAAGCGATGTCCCCAGTGATATCCCAGTCGCTATCACTTCAAAAGATATCCAAGACGCTCCAAAGGATAAACTTGTTGATGAAAATGATTCTGAAGTGGTTGCGGCGAAAACGACTGAAATTTCTTCAATTGCAGTCGTGGACCACAAAATTGCCACACCTATGATGGAGGAGCTCATCAACGACCCAGTTTCCCTGCTGGACTCAACCGATCCATCTCCAATTATAACTGAAGGCGTCTCCGTAAATGCCACGCCAGAAAATATCGAATCCAATGTCCAGAATAACTTGGAGGGCAATATTGAGGAAATCGAAGCTCCTCTTGTTCCTGAGATCAAGCCGTCATCTGCAGACGAAGAAATTGAAGAAAACTCTCTAACTGTCGAAGGTCCTCGCAAGAAAAAGGGTTTCTTCAGTATGATCGTCAACAACATAATTCCCAACAAGAATCCACCCACCACTGTTCCTACCACTCTCACAGAAGAATCTATCGCACAAGATCCAGCTGAAAGCAACCCTGAAGAGAATGAAGAACGTGGTGGTCAAAAACGTGGAATCTTGGCTTCCTTGCGCCGTTCAATTATTGGTACAACAGCTGGAAAGCCAGTGACTGAAGTTCTGGATCAACCCAGTACTGGATTCAAAATTCATGCTGAAAACGCTGCCACGTCGGGCGAGTCCAACACAATTGTCTATGAGTCACAAAGTCGCGAAATTGATACGAATGACCTCATCTCTCCCGCCGTTTCTGTTCCTGTTTCGACCATCATTCAGCCTCATGAAACCGTATCTGTTGTGCCAGTGGAAGAAGTAGCTGCTGTACCAGTGGAAGAAATCGCCGTTGCTGAATATGTCTCCTCGCACGCCAACGTCGTTGAAACTACAGAAAAAGAGTCAACAACCGCTGACGTAACGGAAGATGGTGTTAAGAAGGAGTCAGAGGCGGGGTCTGATCTTAATAATCAACAAAATGATCAAGTGCTGACAACGGAAGAGACAACAGAGCCTCTCAAAATTGTTGACCCTGCAGAGCATATCGAGTCTGTCGAGCATGGCGAGACTGTCGAGCATGTTGAGCCTATTGGCCGTATCGAACCTGTTGACCCTGTTCAGGTTGTTGAGCAGGCCAAACATGTCGCCATTTTGGAGTCTGTGGAGCATATCGGACCTGTTCAACCTATTGAGACTAATGAGCCTGTCGTGCCTGTGAAATCTGTGGAACCTGAGGATTTGATGCTTGCTCCAGTAGTATTGATAGAGCCAAGCGAGTCGAACAGTCAAGTCAAAGACTCAACTAACGATTCCGAGCCGAACCTCTCGACTGAATCAGTAGTTATTCAAAGACCGGCTCAAGATATACCAGCTTCTTTCCAAACTGAAGCAATTCAAAGCCTGGTTATTGCTGAATCACTTGTTGTAGATGACCGTCCGCCCGTTCCAGAAAAGACTCCTGCTGTGTCATCAGACTATGTTTCTTCTCAGCAAATTACCAACCAGATGTCTCGATCTATTCATGAAGTTGCCGTAACTAAGATTGTTGGAGAACAAGTTGAAATTTCATCTGCAGCGTCAGAAGAATCGAAATCTATCGAGTCTGTCGGTAATTTGGAAGATCAAGCTGGATTTGACTTTGCGAAAGCCATGAAGCGATCAGCCACAGTCCCCGCAAGTCCAGCGTTTCAAAATACTACTGCATTACCAAGAAACCGTTCGTTACGATCCCTGTCACCAACACCATCTCTGAAACATCAAAATTACCCTATGCCTGCTCGTCCTTCCACACCTCAATATGGACATGGTCCTGCTCGTCCAATGACACCCCAACTTCCTGGATCTCATCCTCCTCCAACTGGCACGATGATTCCTGGTCCTCCACCTCTTTCTGCTTACCCGCCTGGAACAACACCGGAACAGGCGGCCATCTACCAGCAGCAGTTGGCGATATATTATCAACAAATGCAGTATTATCAGCAATTCTATCAACAACAACAATACCAACAAGTTCAGCCACAAGTTTTCAATCAATCACTGTCTCCACGTCATTCTACTAGCTTCGCCAGTATTCGCTCAGATACAACCTCCATTTACAACACAATTACTCCCTCCGACAGTGCTTCGAACTATGTTGAGGCACCAGTCGCCCAACAACCTTCCGAAGAGTGGGTCCGAGTCTTCTCGGTTCGTCCAAGTTTCGTTAACCACCCAAAACATACACCTCCTCGGCGTAAGTCCCAAGTTCAGAAGCAATTGGGAGCACTTCGTATCAATATGGCGAAAGCGTCCATGAGACCGGAGTCAAGAAAGACAAACAAGATTCTCGTAGAATTCAGTCGGTTTTGCATTGAAGAAACCTATGTGTTGGATCCATCTGAGAGACGTGAGCTTATGGTGGAAGTGTTTGATATTTTGAAGGGACAGTGTTTCCTTGGCTACGCTGAATCTCAGTACTTGCTCGGCAAAGCATATTTGGACGATAATCAGTATGAAAGCGCTTACATTTTACTGTACAACTCCGCTTTGCAAACGTATGGCCCAGCGTGCTGTCTCTTGGCGTCTATGGTTGCGAATGGGATGGGAGTGCCAAAGGATGAAGCCACTGCCGTATCCTTCTTGAAGAAAGGTATCAAGGCCGGCGACGTTGAGTCTTCTTTCAGATTAGGCTGTGGATATGCGTATGGAAAGTTGGGATTACCAATTCAATTTGCGGATGCTGTGAGATATTTGAACGAATGCTGCAAAGGTAATAGCTCACAAACATCTCATTAGTCATGTTAACCATTTAATTAAGACCCTAAAAATGAGTACCGAACATCTGCACTATTCGAAATTTCGAGAATGTACGAACTGGGTTCTGCTGACCTCCCCAAGAACGAGTCTATCGCCCTATCTGCTTTGAATGACTCTGCCAAGGGTGGTTATTTACCAGCCATAACCAAGATTGCGTTTTGCTATATGGAGGGTCGATTCGGGCTGAAAGTGGATGAGGCTAAAGCATGGAGTCTTTTCAAGACAGCGTCTGACCTTGGCGATCAGGCTGCTCAAAAGGCGCTTATTTCTATGAGTCGAAATCATTGATTATCTTTTTAACAACGTTTTACTTTGTTTCCTTGTCAGAAATGGCCGGTTTACCATTTCATAATAAATAGAGAGTATTTAGAGAAAACGAGAGACGGAGAACATAGAATGGGGTTTAGACTTCAACTGATGGGCGAACCCTGGCAGGAGGTAAACGTGGCCTTGGTTGTTCTTTTTCTGGGGCATCCACGTGCATATTCTTGATGAACTGATTCAGGAAGTCTTCCCCAAGCATATTTCTTGGTGTTGGTGACAAAAGCGCTGTCAAGTCAAAGTTAAACATATTTTCATTAACGTTGATGACATACATTTCGTGTCCAATTCGTCCCCATAATTGTTATTGTCAGCGAGCCTCTTCATATATCCAGGTTTCCTATGCAAAACCGTTGGTAATCCATACACAAACTGATTTGCGTTCTTCTCCGTTCTATTGGACTCATAGGGGATGGTTGTAATTTTCTTTGCTGGTTCGCGAGAATATAGTTCCCGTTTAGCTTGAGCTTCAAAGCGACGGCCACATTTGGGTTTCGGAATCGACGGGTCGTTGGCTTCCGCCAGACGGCGTTTCTCGTCTTCTTCCTCCTGTCTCCTCTTTTCCTTCATATCAGCTTGCGCAGCAGGCCCACTGCCAAGAAGGTCGCACACATGGTATGCATCTTGAGGAAAGCTTATTCCAAAACTGTAGTCTTCTGGCAGATGCGAGAGTGTTTCTTTGAGGCTGTGACATTGTATCACTACGCATATGTACAATTTTTGTAACTCACGGGTCGTGTACTTTTCCGATTTCAGGTTGCGTTCGTCTTCGAAATTCCGCCAGTCGTTTAGATGATAATTTGGTTTCCCTTGCTCTATATATATTGTTAGAAAACACGATTGATAGCAGCTTGTTTCATACTTAAAAGACTCCTCAGTCCAGTACAATGCCTCTTTTACACGCAACCCATTGTTATCGTGGTTATCTGGAAGAAGCTTGTGATCAGGAACTTTAAAGTCCCCATAATGCGTTCGGATTTCGCCTTATTTGTTTTTCAGTCAAAGCGAAACCAAAGCAATACAACTTTACCAGGTCCATACGACCAATGACTAACAAGGTACTGTTTGCGAATTTTCTCATCGTTTTCGGTCGGAACATGTGGTGGAGGATACATGATCTCTCGAACACTGACGTCTTCAAACGAGGACATTCCAAATTTGAAGTCAGGGTGGGCACAAAATTCCGGAAATTCGACATGATGATCAATTGATTGACCTGAAATAAAGGTTTTAGAGATGACCGTGGTTAATTTTATGAGGAATGTACCTAAGGCCTGGTGTTCCACTCGATGATAGATTTTCTCCCGCCGTTTTTCAGCTTCCTGGGTCAGCAGTTAAATAAATGAGCGGTTTATATCGAGCAAGAAATACCTGCAAGATTGGATGGGATTGCTTGGGAAACAAGACCTCCCCTGCCTGCAAAATATATTGAGTTGCCCGCCAGCACCTTATTTCTTGCTCTCACCGAAGGTCCATACTCATACTGAACACCATGGGTCATTGGTCGAGCCTTCTCGGTTAAACTGGTAATGTTCAATGGTAGTTTTCCCGGAATATGTGCGAAGTCCCCTCGTCTCACAATCCGCTTCGTGTTCTAAGTACAAACACGTCAATCGCAACAACAAACAACGATTTAAAACGTACGATAGTTCTATCGCCGTGGTCGAGACACTCGCTTGCTCTCACCGGAACGTGTTTCATTGTTTCACCAGCCTTGGAATCTCAATGTCAAAAAACAGTCCCAAGAATAGAAACCTCGTTTACCGATGGGATTTCGGGGTGTGGATCAGGTCGAGCCCCAAGGTATTTTTTACGAGGAGACATTGGAAGGAGGGCGAGTACTGAAGGGGGAGTTGGTTGATTGTCTGTTTGAAAGATTTGCACGAAAAATTACGAGGCAAGTTGCACCTGAGAAACGCGAGAACGATGTCGACTTCCCAAGACCAAGATATTGATACGCTTTGCAACGGAGACACGAGTATTTGGTCTTCCATGTCCTTCAATGAACTGAACCATGCTCACCCGAACTGGGAAATCTGGGTCCCACCCGCAACGAATACTCCCTCAGCCACCAAGGCCCTCACTGAAAAATTAGGTGTTGGAAGGGAAGGTTTTGGAAACTTGGAGAAGTGTGTTGTAGAACCACACGAAGCACGTGGATTGGCAAAGGCACTTTCGGAGAGTTATTCTGATCTTAATCAAGCTGAAGACGACCAAACAAATCTTACGTTTGGATTTTGGTTATTGCCTCCTTTGAAAGCTAAATTTGAAACCAAGTTGTTCTGTTGTGGCGACAAGTGTGTGGGAGCAGGAACTTCGATCATGATTCCAGAGCACAAGGTAAGAGGCTTGTTCTTACTTATATACTAATTGTTGAATTTTATCAGGTTGGCTACCCGGCCAAGAAAGGCTCTATTGTCACTGTGAAGAAGGGAGAGTTTTATGGCGTTGGAATTCTAAACACCGCAGTGTTTGACGACCATATCAAAAGAGGACTTCCATGTTGTTCCAGCCAATTAGTGCTTTTGCGATCAGAAAAGGTGTCATCTGGAAAGAAATTGGCGTATGTGGCAAAATCAGAAAAAGATTTGGAGCAAGCCATTGGAAACTTGTCGTTTCCCCCAGTCATGCCGGAAAAAAGACTCCTTGGTCCTGGCAACTTTCTGGCTCGAAAGAGTCCTTTGCAAAAGAGTGCCGTGTCGTCGGCAAGTTCGCATGGTTCTATTGACAAACGATCCACTTTGTTGAATCAAAAGCGTCAAACAATCTCAAAAACTGGATCACAAAGTTCACTTGGAAAGCAATGATGACGGGAAACGTTTTTCTACTACTATATCAATAAATTATCTATACGTGTTGCCTTTTGTCTGTGCTATATTGTCTCATATATTATGATGTAAAGTGGTATGCCTTTCTCACACAAACTGAAGAGCCATACATTTTTGTGATTCTCAGCCACCCACTCAATATCTGGCTGTGCCACCCTGTCATTATGACAGTGAAAGGCTTTGAGCCAAAATTGATTTCGGTGGCCCCTTGTGTTTCATCACCACCCGAAAATTTTGGGGAACCCTCTCGTTGGATTTTCAGATCCAAGCAGTGATCCCCACCAAACAAAAAAAAGTAGTCTCAAACCAGCGATACTTCATCCAAATGGTGTACTCAAAAGCGAAGGACCTTGTACTCAAGCACTATAGCGATGCAGTGTACGTGCGCAGCGATGCCCAACTTGCGCGTGAAGAGTGGCTGATCCCGGGCGTCAAATTCAATCGATGGGTGCTTCCGGTCTCTGCATTCTTTATTCAGGTACTTGATTGATGCTTTAAACTGCAGCGGTGGTTGCAGGGACTCGTGGTTGAAGGCTGACGAATCTTGCTATCACACACTTAATCCAGATCTGCTGAGGATCCCTTTACGCCTGGTCCGGCTACAACGCGCCAATCGAAGCTGCGATCTACGGCATGAACGGAGGTGTTGATCGCGGAATGGCCTCAACTACATTCTACATTGCTGTTGGTGAGATCCCCTTTTTCTGGTCACCACTTACGTACGATCTAACCCTCTTTGGATTGAAGCATTCTTTGGATGCACTGCTGCTGCCCTCGGTCCTTGGATGGAAAGAAAGGGTCCATTTATCGGTTGTATGGCAGGAACTGCTCTCTTCTTCTTCGGAAACCTGATGACCGCACTTGGTGTCTACGTCAACCAAATCGCTTTGGTTTACATCGGATGTAAGATCTCTCTGCCCCTCGCCTCTTTCCACATCAATCCCTTTTCCAAATTCCAAAGCCACCCAAATGAAGTGCTCACGTGATTTCCGTAAATTTGTAAAAAACAGATGGAATCTTTGGAGGTGCCGGACTTGGTCTTGCCTACATTTCCCCAGTTTCTCCACTCCAGAAATGGTTCCCGGTAAGTTGATTTTTAAGGTATTGCGCCAAATCTCTTAACAAAATATCTTTTCTCCAGGAATATCGTGGCCTTGCCGCCGGATTCGCCGTCTGTGGATTCGGAGGAGGTTCCATCATTGCCCCATACACTCAGAAGTACCTTATTGGACTCGACTACCAACTCGACGTTGTCAACAACGTCAACCTCGGTGTCCCACTCACCTTTGTCATTCTTGGTGCCGTATACTTTGTAATCATGTCTCTTGGCTCTCTCGTCTTGAGAATGCCTCCACCAGGGTAAATAATCGCATTCTTAGCTTTTTTTAAGTGTTAACACTCAAATTTCTCCAAATAGCTATGAAGTCAAGGGAATCAAGATCGACACGGTCAAGGGAGCTGAAACTGCTCATCAAGACATCGTCCTTCATAACTCTGACGATGTCACTGACTTTTCTACTTCAACTAACAAGGTCGACAATCCACCACAAACTGACTTCAATGCCCACTTCAAGATGACTTTATGGGAATCCATCGTTTCAACCGAATTCCGCTTGATGTATATCATGTTCATTGGTGCTCAAATTACTGGTCTTATGATCAACTCCAAGATTCAAGGTATTGTTTCCACTCAGTTCGGAAAGACTGGAAATGAACCTGTCAACATCAACGCCATTCTGGGTGTTTTGAACTTGCTTGGAAGAATGACGGTTCCATACATGAGTGACTACTTCCAAAACCGTAAAATCTTCTTTATCATCTCATGCGTTGTTCAGGTATGTTCTACTTTTGCAGCTTCATCTCCTGCTAATTGTAAATAATCAGTTCGTTATGCTTGGTCTGATTCCATACAGTATCTGGAACCAATATTATGGCCTCTTCCTCTTCGAAGTCTTTACAATTGCTTACTTTTACGGTGCCGGGTTCGGTCTCATCCCAGCCTTCCTCTCTGACCAGTTCGGATCCAAGAACATTGGACCTACTCACGGAATCATTTTGACCGCCTGGGCCATGACAGGAGTCTTTGGAGGACTTATTTTCACTGCCGTCTACAACTCTGGATACAACAGCCACTATTACGCACTCGAAGGAACCACTAAGAAGGTAAATATTTGACACAGATTCTCGTTCATTAAGTTCTCATGATTAACCTCTTCTGTTAGACTTGGAATCCTGCAGACTACAAATACCACGTCTACGATGTCGACTTCCAGTGGATTCTTGCTGTGATTGCCGTTGGTTTGATTTCCGCCTCCTTGATCCCCAACTCTCTCCGTGACCGTCGCCTCCCCAAGGCTCAAGGCGAAGTCTTCAGATTCCGTCTCGGCCCCCGTTTGGTCAGATTTGTTGGTGGAAAGTTTGTTATTGTCTCTAAGGCGGATGAAGACAAGGAATGGGGTGCCTATCTTGCATCTGTTGCAAAGGGCCAAACTCTTGCTGCGGAGCAAGCCTTCTTGGTTTCTTCTTCAACTGCTTGAGACTCACAAGATTTATGTTCTTTTTTTGCTTTAACTCTTTCGCTGTTTGTTAAGTAAAGACTGTATTTATCTCAAGTAAAAAAAAGAAGAAGTATCCATTACTCTTTGATACTCTGCAACCTTGATAAATATGTTCTCTATTTGCTGTCACTCAACACTATAATAAGTCGGAGAGCCCGCCGTCACATCCTTCCCCTCGTGCCAAAAATTTTGGGAATCAAAAACAAAACCAATTTGCGATCACCACCTTCGCTCACAAAAAAACCTCTTACGCAAAGCCACCCTTATGGTGTACATAAAGACAAAAGAGCTAGTTCTCAACCACTACCGTGACGCGATCTACATTCGAAGCGATGCCCAACTTGCCCGCGAGGAGTTCCTTTTCCCCGGTGTTAAATTCAATCGTTGGGTGCTCCCTGTCGCCGCCTTCTTCATTCAGGTACACCCCTTTCCAAGCTTATCCACTCCATATTCGCAATCCATCATGGGATCGCAGTCACTTGGACACATTCAACTAAAGACTTGCAACCACCCCTCTCCATATCTCACTGACAGATTTGCTGCGGATCCCTTTACGCCTGGTCCGGTTACAACGCGCCAATTGAGGCTGCAATTTACGGTATGAACGGTGGAGTCGATCGTGGAATGGCTTCAACTACATTCTACATTGCTGTTGGTGAGTAACACTGTGACAATATCCACCACCCATAGATCACCCCCATTATATTGGCACTAAACTCCACCCGTAATCCAACAGCATTCTTTGGATGCACTGCCGCAGCCCTCGGTCCTTGGATGGAAAGAAAAGGTCCCTTCATCGGATGTATGGCTGGAACTGCCTTGTTCTTCTTTGGAAACCTCATGACCGCACTTGGTGTCTACGTGAACCAAATCGCTTTAATTTACGTTGGATGTAAGTTTCTCTTTTCTTTTGACAATTTCAAGTTATGAGATCTGCTTGTCGCCTAGGAAATTTTAATTAACATGTGCTCACGTATCCTTACAGATGGTATCTTTGGAGGTGCCGGACTTGGTCTTGCCTACATTTCCCCAGTCTCTCCACTCCAGAAATGGTTCCCTGTAAGTTCACAGTATCTGGAGTCACAAAACTCTCTGCTTAACCACACAAACCAGGAATACCGTGGCCTTGCCGCCGGATTCGCCGTCTGTGGATTCGGAGGAGGTTCCATCATTGCCCCATACACTCAGAAGTACCTTATTGGACTCGACTACCAACTCGACGTTGTCAACAACGTCAACCTCGGTGTCCCACTTACTTTCGTCATTCTCGGTGCCGTATACTTTGTCATTATGTCTCTCGGTTCTCTCGTCTTGAGAATGCCCCCACCAGGGTAAATAATCGCATTGTTGCCTTTATTTGAGTGTTAACTTCCACCAAACAGTTACGAAGTCAAGGGAATCAAAATCGACACTGTCAAGGGAGCTGAAACTGCTCACCAAGATATCGTTTTGCACGCCTCCGACGATGTGACCGACTTTTCCACCTCAAAGAGTGAAACCGTTGTTTCTGCACCAACTGATTTCAACGCTCACTTCAAGATGACATTGTGGGAGTCTATCGTCTCTACTGAATTCAGATTGATGTATGTCATGTTTATCGGAGCGCAGGTATGTGAATGTTTCCAGACGTGACGGCTTCTCATAACGCGTTGTTTTGAATTAGATTACCGGTCTCATGATCAACTCCAAGATTCAAGGTATTGTTTCTACTCAGTTCGGAAAGACTGGAAATGAACCTGTCAACATCAACGCCATTCTTGGTGTTTGTAACTTGCTCGGACGTCTTTCTGTTCCCTTCATGAGTGACTACTTCCAAAACCGTAAAATCTTCTTCATTATTTCGTGTGTTGCTCAGGTATGAGCTTCTCTTGGTCCTATTCTTATTAATATTTTTGAGGCAGCTCATTCTTCTCGGCTTGATTCCATACAGTATCTGGAACCAATATTATGGCCTCTTCCTTTTCGAAGTTTTTACAATCGCTTACTTCTACGGTGCCGGGTTCGGTCTCATCCCGGCTTTCCTCTCTGACCAGTTCGGATCCAAAAACATTGGGCCCACTCATGGAATCATTTTGACCGCCTGGGCGATGACCGGAGTCTTTGGAGGACTTATTTTCACTGCCGTCTACAACTCTGGATACAACAGCCACTATTACGCACTTGAAGGAGCTACCAAGAAGGTAAACTTCATTCGGCCCAACCAGAGTTGATATTCACAAAAAAATAATTTGTAGACTTGGAACCCTGCAGACTACAAGTACCACGTGTACGACGTCGACTTCCAATGGATTCTTGGAGTCATTGCAGTGGGACTCCTCTGCGCGTGCTTCATTCCAAACTCCCTTCGTGACCGTCGCCTCCCCAAAGCCGAAGGAGAACTCTTCAGATTCCGTCTTGGTCCCCGTCTCGTCCGCGTGATTCGCGGTAAATTCGTGATTGTTTCCAAGGAGGATGAGAACAAGGAATGGGGAGCGTACCTTACCTCGATTGCCAAAGAACAGTCTCTCGCTGCTGCCCAACCAGTTTCCGTCGCTACCCAGTAATTTCTAAGACTCTATGTTTTGTCGTTTTATTTCATTCGTTCTATGAGCCCACTGTCAAGACAGGCGCCACATTGTCATCTTATCCAGTTCAGTAAAACCAAATATACAATTATCCTCTGTTCGAATTTATTCATGTATTCATTCATTGACAAGGAATCCAACATTGGTATACTTCCCCGCAAAGAACGACGACCACCCATTCAAAGCCTCGACCTCACTCTGCGACAAGTCCTTCAAATCATCAATAGGAAGGTCAAGCGACTGCACCATTTCCGCGTCAAAAGAGTCCTTCGCCAAACCCCTTGATGCATCTCTCCCCGCAAAGTTCCCATACATCCCATCTACACATACAATTCAGTTTACACAGTGAAGAAAAGGGTTTAACGCACCAGGGCCGTAGAAGCTTGCACCGGGAGTGACATCATATACCTTCCCTTTGACAGCCAAATAGATGGTTTTACTCTTTCGGCCGTCAAACTCAGCGAGTTCTTTTGGAGTAAAGTTCTTTAGTTCGATCACATCTGTAAGTTGAGGTGGTGCATGGTGAGTCAGGTTGGATTGGTCATTGCCTATTCAAAGTATGTACCTTGGTGCTTTGGGGTGGTACGCCGGCTGCAGCTGTTTTGTCGGTTGTTGAAATCGCAAAGACCAAGTAGGCTACCACGGCTCCGAGGACCCAGTTGACGGGGTTTGATGCAAGGTTGTTAAGGATGTTATCCATTTTTGATCTTTATTTTATTGTCTTTCTTTATTTTGAGTAAGACTTCTGTCGTGATATTTATTTCTCTAGCTATCTGATTAATTTGACTTCTGCTGTGTAAGTGATATACATTGAGTACAGAATACTCTTACGACTTCTCACTTGACGATTAAATTCCGCGACAACAACTCCTTGCCTTACCTCAGTTTTCGTTCATTTTTGTCTGTTGAGCGAAGGGGGCAAAAAGAGGTCTGACAATTCCAGTGAACGAAAAAAAAGTCGTCCAAAACACAAAAACAAACCAAACACACAACAAAAAATGGCTGACGCTGGCATGTTCTCCTTCTTCTCCACACCATACTCTCAGGGTCTCTTTGGCTGCTTCGGAGACTGTCAAGCCCTCTGTGGTGTGGTGAGTAATATTATAATTGTCCGGACTTCGTTTTGACAGCCAAAAGCTGGCTATTCTTCATTTATCCCACACGCGACATTGTAACTAAAAACCTTCTTGTCTTTACTAGTGCTGCTGTCAATGTATCTGGTTGGGTCTCGCGTCCGGAAAGATCAATAAGGATGGCGCGTTTGACTTGGTGTCATGCTGTTGTCCAGCGATTGGAGCGTACCGTCTCCGTCGTAAGGTTCAGAGTCTCTTTGGGATCCAAGAGAGCGAGGAGGCGTCCATCTGTGCCGTGTCTCTTCCATGTATCTCACAGCTGGCCTTGATTCAGGTTTGACATGTTTTGTTTGGGGAGGGGGGTGGAGGTGGTTGACAATTCTAGAGCAAACCACCCAACCAACAACGAACTACTTTCTTCTAACACATACTTCTGTATAATTAGGATGTTGCTGAAATCAACAAGCGAGGAGTTGTTTCCCCACAGCCTCAAATGTCGTCCAATTAAACAAGAGTTGCAAACGGATTTATATTTATTTGAAGTGATTTTGAATTCTTCCTTGAGAAGTGTGGATGGGTTAGACTAGAAATAAAAGAATATCAATCACATGAATCATAGCTTTCTTTGTGTATGAAAGGAAGAGCAAATAGGGCCACAAAAACAACACACAAATGGCCGAACCACAACCACCGACCACCGAACTCGCCGCCACGTCACTTAACCCTAACGAAGGGCAAGAACAGAAAGTAACGCCCTGGGAAGTTGAAGGTGCAAAGGGCGCCGATGGAAAGGCCGCTGCAATCGACTACGACCGCCTCGTTGAACAATTTGGAACACGGCGAATCGACGCTGATTTGATCAAACGATTCGAGGACTTGACCGGCGTCAGAGCCCATCCGTTTCTGCGACGCGGTCTGTTCTTTTCGCACCGGTTTGTCTGTTACGTTGTTAGTTGTTAACCCTAACCCTGATCTAACGCAGTGATCTGGCTTCTATCCTGGATCGCTTTGAGAAGGGGAAGCCGTTCTACTTGTACACGGGTAGAGGTCCTTCCTCGGGCTCAATGCACACTGGTCACATGGTTCCCTTCTTCTTTTGCAAGTACGTTGGTGACATCATCCGCCCCCCTCCTCAATATCACCTTTCCCCCTCTTCTCCACTCTCTCCTCCTTGGATCATGTATACATATCTGCATGTACAGTCAATCCAAGATTATACCTATTGACACCTCACTCTGATGCAGGTACCTCCAGGACGCTTTCCACGCCCCACTCGTCATTCAACTCACTGACGACGAAAAGTTCCTGTTCAAGCAGGAACTGAAGCTCGAAGAGGCTCATGCTTTTGCTATCCAGAACGCAAAAGACATTATTGCTTTCGGTTTTAACCCTGACTTGACTTTCATGTTCTCCAACTTGGACTATATGGGTGGTGGTTTCTATGCCAATGTTCAAAAGATTGCAAAGTGTATCACTTACTCTCAGGCTCGTGCGGCTTTCGGTTTTGTCGATAGGTACATTTTCACCTGTCTATCTATACGAGTCTATTCGGCATTTGACCTGTGACGCCGAAGCTGGATGATTATGATTGATGCTGTTATGCGATTACCGTAATGGAGAGTCTTCTTGACTGAATGGCTGCGAGTCAATTAGAGATGGATATTGGATCTTAATCACTTTGCGAGTTGGATGCTAAAGCATATTGGAGTCTCTCAGAATCTTGAGTCAGTAGATAATCTGGAAATATGTATTGAATCTTCAGCTGTATCGTAGTTACCTGGTCCCCAATCACACCCCAATTCCACTACTCCACTCAGTGAATGGAACACTAACCCCATCCCCCCCCCCTAAAACCACAGCGACAACATTGGAAAAGTGCACTTTGCATCCATCCAAGCCGCCCCCTCCTTCTCAAACACCTTCCCCACATCTTCGGTCCAAAAGGCGACATCCCCTGCCTAATCCCCTGCGCAATCGACCAAGACCCATACTTCCGCATCACCCGCGACGTAGCCGTCCGCCTCAAGTACCCAAAACCCGCCCTAATCCACGCCCAATTCTTCCCCGCCCTCCAAGGCTCCGGCACGAAAATGTCGGCCTCGAAAGCCGAGACCGCAATCTACATCACCGACACGCCGAACCAGATCAAGAAGAAGATCAATTCGCATGCGTTTTCGGGGGGCGGTGCGACGGCGGAGTTGCACCGTGAGTTTGGGGGGAACCCTGATGTGGATGTTGCGTTCCAGTGGCTCAAGTTTTTCTTGGAGGATGATGAGGAGCTTGAGACGATTGAACGCACGTACCGGGCTGGTACGCTTTCGACTAGTGAGTTGAAGAAGCGGTGTATTGAGGTTGTTACTGCGATTGTGGTGGATATTCAGGAGCGGAGAAAGGGGGTTACGGATGAGTTGGTGAGAAAGTTTATGGATCCTACTGAAAAGAAGATTGTGCAGTTGAAGGAGCCTGTTGGAGGAATTAAGGTGGAGGAGAAGAAGGCTGCCAAGAAGTAGAGTACTATGGGTCGTTTGTTGATTCATTTGGGAATATTGTTTTATGAGAGAGGGGAAATAAATACACTAAGATGTACTAGTTTATTTAGTTTATTGTTATATTGAGAATCCATAAATTTCGGCTTGAGATTTCCAAGGTTTAGACTCTGTGGAGGCTTTCCAGCGAACCATGCAATGTCGGAGACCCCGACAGATGAATTGGGTGCGCAACAATCACATGCCGGCTCAGACGACAAGTCACCTGAACCAATTTCCCCGAAATCCACTCTAAATTCTCACTTTCCCAAATCCCACTCCAACCACTCTATTCCAACACAAAACAAAACAACAAAGAAATGAACGCCCTCATCGTTCTCCTCTCCACTGCAATCGCAGTCGAATCCCAGATCGTCCTCCAAGGCCAACCATGTTACGAACTCGGCTCCACATCCTGCTGGGCCGACGTGACCTACCAATGCTCGTACTACGCCGAAAACGGCGGATCCCACCTCTCCTGGGGGAAATGGTTCAACGGCGCATGTCCAGCCCCATCCACCTGTTCCGGAAACCACCTCGTCACCAACAACGGCAAGACCAAAACCCTCTGCGAGACAGGCTACTGCCAACTCGACATCTCCGGCCGCCACGCCGCGTGCCGCAACATCGAGCAGTCCCCCTGCAACCCAATGGACGGAATCAGTTGCGGAGAATTCAACGGCGGAAACCGCGCGTGTTTTATTTCCAAGCCGTGGGACGCTGATTCCGTGCACGGGGTGTGGTTCCAATGCAACTCGCTCAAGACGACTGAAGGAGCAGCGACATCGAAATGCGTTGGATCGAATTTGGTGATTAATGATTTGTGGCAGTATTGTCCTTTTGCGTTCCCGTGTCGGACTGATGCGACGGGGTTGCATGCTGCGTGTGTGAATTTGGAGGAGAATGTGTGTGCGGGGCCTGGGGCAAAGTGTGGTGAGGGGAAGGAGTGTAAGCGTGTTGCGAGGCCGTTTGATCGTGATGCTCCTCATGGAGAGTGGTACACGTGCCAGAAGATTTAGATTATTTGGGTTTCAGAATATGAAATTAGTTGTTATATGGATTTTTACAAAGATTTATTGCTTTTGTTTTTGAAAGGATGTCAAGCGACCCAACCCTTACTGAGGCAAGCGATGCCCACGAATGGGAGGTATGAGCACTCAGTTTGACCAAGAATGTCGCTTAAGTGAGTGCCCAGGACTGTCCTGAAGCCGAAGACGAGTGGATAGTGATGGATGTGAACGGGTTCTCAGTGGATTCGATCAAAGACGCAGCCCGAGCCCACGGAGGCCTCTCTCTGATTGTAAAGCATCTATTACTCAACAACTTAATCGTGGTTTAAAAGAACTGATCGATCCTTCAAAGGGCCTCGACTCGGAAGAACCAATCCTCAAAATTGGAAACATGCACTTTCGCGGCGTCTTTGACAACTCGCTCGGCTCAGATATGATATTTGCAACTTCTTCAAATGCGGTGCCTGAGAAGTCCGCGAAGGGTGTGTCTCCTTCTTGTCAACTATCCAACTTATCCTCAATCTAGACATTGTTCCAACTCCTCCAAGATTCGGACTCGCAAATGCAATGTTTAACATGGACTTCAACAAGGATAATACAACTACCCTGACATATATGGGGAAAACAGAAACCCACATCAAGTTTTCGCGAATTCGCTTGGAACCAAAACCAGTTGTTTCAGCCACTGTGGAAGCTACTACTCCAACAGTTTCACCATCAGCTCCTACAGCATCAGGGTCAGCATCAACGTCTGGCCCACACGAAGCATCGGATGATATTATGCAGCAATGAACCATTTAAATACAACTCAGCATACACCAAACCGCTTACTTATTCACTTGGACTTTATTGAGTCTTTTTATCTGTCGTAGATTGATTACTGGCACCCGATGTATCCTTGTCCATCCAAAAGTCAAAAAAGTCTTTCTTGTCAGACACGCCCAAACTCGTCATTTTCAGTTTCGTCGTTTGCACCAGAATGCTCTCAATAGCTTCTTTCGATAGCTCTATACCCTCCTGTTCAACCGATTTCCGAAACAGAGAAGGACTGTACATGCACACCTTCACATCCAAATTGTTGTACCACTGAGCGCCCAGACCAATCAAGTGGCTCAACTTTCCACCAACAATATACGACGGTGAGAAGTCTTCAAAAGGGTATCGGATTCCAAACACGTGAAACGTGATGTTGAGTAACATCAAGTCCATCGATAATACATCCACAAGTTTCAACAAAGCGCGTCCATTTGAAGTAGTACCTTCCGCAAATACAACAACAGGACCCAGACGATGTTCTTTGGCGTGTTTACAGATTTGTGCAAGAGTTTGTGTGTCGTTTGGGTTGTTGAGGGTAGGATATTCTCCTGTTCGCATCATGGCTTCCACAAAGGAGACAGTGCGGGAGTAATTTAGTTTCAGAGGAGATTTCCGTGAACACTGGTGCATAGAGTGTGAACAGGTACAGAATATCGACGTATGAAGAGTGGTTCGCGATATATCAGGTCTCCTGACTCGATACTGTCCACAGTTGTCTTTTTCAGCTCTTGTTTTTCGCGTAAACTGATACAGACATTTAGATGGAACGAAGTGGGTAGTAGGTCATGAAACCAACCTTTTCTTCAGCCACACCTGTTCCTTGTCAATGTAATAAAATCCGAGCAATGCAAGAGACAGACGGCCAAATACGAATGCAACGCCGACAGTCCAGGCTCTTTTCATTGCAGGAACCGCGCTATACTAAGCAAGTGTGTCAGAACCACAACCACACGAGCATCCTCGCAACCAACCACGAATCCAATGCTCATGACCAAGTATCCAACACCAAACAGAATCGCAACGACGCCCAGCTTCGCAACCGAAAGCAGAGGACCCACGAGCTTCTTGAACGACCACAGGTACGGCTTCACCAAGGCCAAGGGATCCCTGTCATCAAGCCGGGCTTTCGTAGGAAGGAACGGGTTGATGCCCGTGATTGGATCCTTCCATCGAGCGTACTTTTGCATCAGTTTCTGTTTAATTTCTCTCAAAACAAATGAACTTTGATTTGCCTCTTGTGAGTACTTTCCCTCTTCCTCCTGAAAAGCGACTAATCCTGTTCTCTTCAAATCAAAAGAATATTGATCGATACTATCTCACACTGGCACTGGCAGGTTGCCCTGCTTTCAACCAACCCACCACCTTTAATGCTTCCCAACAACAGCAATCAGCCACCACAATATTCTTCCATCGCAGTTTTATGCTTACAAAACCAATCGAAGTCAACTTGGATTTCCTGGATCTGACCTATGTGAGGCCCGGCTGCTATCTACACAACCACTTACTTACCCTGAACTGCTCATGCTCCAGGTCCGCGTTGATGATCCAGAGGTCCGTCCTTACTAGTACCAACCATCGCAGAAACACCAAAAGACTGATTCGTGAATGACAGATTGAACGAATGATTGACGAACGAATCACGTCCTTTATGAAACTATGGATTCATCAACCATTCCTCCTCCTCCTCAGCATCGTCTTCTGCTTCAAACCTCTCAAACTGGAGGACCCCTTAGCGCTGCTATTCTGAAATCAGGCGGCCAACATTCGTTTATTCTCTCCTTCTCAGAACGGAAACCTAAAAAGACACAGGGCTGGTTTACAAACGAACCCGCAACAGTTCCTTGGGAGGTATTTGTATATACTTGAGACGTTTAAAAAGGACATTGGGTGTCTGACTCTGCTCGAACTGCTTTAGCAATGGACAATCCGCCTCTCAATCACGCAATCGAAAACAGAACGCGACCAGCT
Organism: Rhizoclosmatium globosum; assembly: GCA_002104985.1. NCBI lineage: Eukaryota > Fungi > Chytridiomycota > Chytridiomycetes > Chytridiales > Chytriomycetaceae > Rhizoclosmatium > Rhizoclosmatium globosum. The sequence goes on along the minus strand of MCGO01000384.1, from coordinate 2,066 downwards.
TCAAGCAAAAAAGTCAATTGAACAACAGCTCCTTGCTACTCTTCTCAAGATAACACAGCTTGCTAACGAACATAAGGAGCATGTTCCTTCAATCACAACACAGGATTCTTATCCATTCCCTCTTCAGGTACGAGATTTATTCCTTACGTATTTTAGCTGACTTCTCCTTTATTTTGTAGATATCATTCAACAATTCCGATCAATCGTGGGGTGTGGCATTATCAAAACATTATATTCCTCTGGGCAGTCAATTATTGGGAATAATAGGAGACTTGTTTCCGAATCAAGTCTTTATTGTTTCATATACTGGACCTCACGTTCCTTGGCAGACTGCCTCCTCCTTTCGACTCTGGAGATAAAACGGTTTTATCATCTATCCTTCCAAATTGTCCAGATATCCGCTTTCTGCCGATGCTTCCATTACTGCTACGGACGGCTTTCTTGGTTGCACGCTTGAATTTTGGCTTTTGACGTCATCTGCAATCTTGTACAGTTTGTATTTCATTCGAACTAGAATCCAGAACGTGAAACTTATCAAATTGGGGCTGAAATCGAACAATGCAGATGAGTTGAATGCGAAGCCTGCAGCATACATAAAAACAGCACTAAACGAAGTTACAGTTGCAATAACGCTATATTTCGATATCGTGTAAAGCTTCTTATCTTGATGTGTGAGTTGTTTGTGTTGCTGCATATATGTTAAAAAGACGAACGTAAAAGCCGTGTCAAAGAAACACACAATCAACCCGCCGATGACAATACTACCTTGTTCTGCATATTTAATTATGATGGGAGCAGTTGATTCGTCGTAATATGTTACAGATGCAACAGTAGGAATAACTTGCAGAAAAAAGAACGCAGGGAAGATCAGAACGGAATATTTCAACGAATTGTAGAATTTCGGAGTAATTATGTCGACAACAGCTTCTCCGCGTATCCACGAATAATATATCCCACACGTCTCCACAATCGCGAGAAAGAATTTCTCAAACACGAAACCAACTTTGTACTGAACAGTATGAAGCTCGTGAAATCGTTGGATTGCCATACAAATATAGAAAAGCATAAGACAAGAGATTGCGAGAATAAGTATTCGATTCATTGGAGAGAAGAACTGTTTGAATGAGAATCGTTTTTTTGCTTGTCGTATGTCATATTCTAGAATCAGCCGTGTCAAAATTATCAACGCAATCATGTTTAGTGGACCCATGATGCAGAAGATGACGGCAGTAGCAAATGGACCATCTGATGTCTCTGGAGTCATAATTGGCACAAAAGATTTCCAAAAAATGAATGGAACTAGAGCATTTTTTATCACCCGTTTATTCCCAACTTTACTACTTCTCGTTCAGAATAAGAAAAAAAATTTTGCGTCAGGTTGTTCGCGTTTCTTATCTATTGTTTCAATATACTGGACCTCGGGTTCCTTGGCAGACTCCCTGCTTTATAATCTGGAGTACCACGGTTTTCGCCTGATTCTCAACAATGCTACCAGAATGGACAGATGCCCTCCTGTCCGAGGATTCTTCCGTCACCGCAACTGAAGTCTTTTGCTTGTGCAAGCTGGAAACTTGACTTCTAGCTTCATCCACAACCTTGTACAGCATATACTTCATCCGCACCAGGACCCAGAACGTGAAACTGATAAAATTGGGGCTAAAGTCAAACAACGCTCCAGAGTTGAACGCGAATCCTGCTGCATACATTAACACAGCACTAAAGGAAGTCGCCGTCGCTATAACACTGTATTTCGATATCGTATACAGCTTCTTGTCTTGTTTCGTAAGTTGCGTGTGTTGGTGAATATACTTTGAGAAAATGACCGTGAAAACAGCGTCGAAGAAACATACAATCAAGCCAGCAAGAATAACACTTCCTTCAACAGCATATGTAATCATGACTGGAGCTGGTGAATCCGCGGTATACGTCACTAATGCAATTGTTGGGATAACCTGAAGGAAAAAAAAGCTGGAACGATCATCACTGAGTACTTTAAAGCATTGTAAAACCGAGGACAGACGATATCAACCACCGCTTCACCGCGTATCCACGAATAATAAATCCCA
>MCGO01000383.1:0-22461 GCA_002104985.1 Rhizoclosmatium globosum | reverse complement strand
CAGGATAATTCTCATACACATCAATATACTGCATTCAAAATGGATTAGCTTTCATTCTAAAGACATAAAAGAAATACAAAACTAACCTGATCATGCCTCAACGTCCCAGGAACCATACGATCCACCAAGGAAACGCCCTCCAAATGATCCATCTCATGGTGCAACACTTTTGCCAAAAAGCCTTCCACCGTGAACTGCACCTCTGCACCATCCAAATTCAACGCCTTCATTTCAACTTTCCCAGGCCGCTTCACGATACAATTGTAATGTGGCAGTGATTCACACGATTCGTATTCGTGTGTCCATTTGGACTCACGGTCAAGAGGGGTTAATGTTGGGTTGATGAGGAACGTTAAAGGTGTTGGAGGCAGTTTGGTTTGGTTCAAGGATTCCTTCCCGATTTTGTAGCCAATGATTCTGAGAGGATGGCCGACCTTGTTTATATAGGGATTCAGTTGGAAGTTTGGTTGAAGGGGAGAAAGAACCTGAGGAGCTGAGAGACCAATGATTGAGTGGTAGGGAGAGTCGAAGACGGACTTCATTGCGGCGATTGCGGTGCTGCATTTTGAGGTGGAAAGTGTGATTGTGGATGGATCAACGGCTGTTGCGGGTGCTCTGAGGATCGGATGTCCCTGGCGAAGAACGGGTGACTGAAGGAGACCACCGTGCATATTAGATCCTAATGCATCTAATACACACTTAAGAACAAGTTACTCAACTGCTTTCTTCACTCGAAGTAGATACAGTGCCTTGTCCATCCTTCTTCTTTCTCTTTTTAAACTTAACAAAAAAAAGGCAATAAACCAAATGTCAGCATCCTCAAAAGAAAAGGAGGAAGCCAAACACGTCAAAGTCGTGATCCGAACACGTCCAACATCAGAGTTTGCAAACGACGAAATCAAGTTTGATCCTGACCAAAAGGTTGGATTCCCTCCCAACTTTGATCACCACAGGAATCAACCTGCTCCTTGACAGAGTCTTCACATCCATTCCTAAAGGAAGCGACGGCGGGTTCATCAATAACCAGCAAGAGAACTGGGACTTCCGGTTCGATAACATCCTCCACAACGCGTCACAGGAAAAAGTGTACGATGAGTGTGGATTGCCAATTATCAAATCCGTGATGGACGGATATCACGGTATAATACTTCCGTCTTCGTCCTTCAACTATATTTATATATTCGACAGGAACTATTATGGCTTATGGACAAACTGGAGCAGGAAAGACCTTCACAATGTAAAACGTCATTTTTTGTCAATCCCTTTCGACTCTTCCAGATATTCTGAATATCTACGAAATTATTAGGACGGGAGCAACTGAAAACTATAAGCATCGTGGTCTGATTCCACGTGCGATTTCTCACATCTTCCGTGAAGTTGCTGAACGCCCGCAAATGGCGTGTACGATCCGTGTATCGTACCTCGAAATATACAATGAGCAGATTGTTGATTTGCTTGCAACGTTGCCTGACGCGGAACATGGTATTGAGGGAACTAGTTTGGCTGTTGTTGAGGACAACAAGACTGGTATTGTTTTCCGTTTGGACTGATTTAGATGTGCTGATTCAAACCCGTGAAAGGAGTCTCGCATGTGAAAGGACTGACGATGCAGATTGCGAATAATGAGGAGGAGGCTTTGAATTTGTTGTTTGAAGGAGAAACGAACCGTTCGATTGCTGAGCATCAGTTGAACAAGATTTCTACTAGGTTAGTACAAGTCTAATACTCTGAAAGCTGCTGATATGGACTTGATCATGTTTTCAGATCTCATTGTATCTTCACTATTTACCTGGAATCCCGGTCCCGCGTTGAATCTCCGAACGGTGTAATCTCTTCCAAACTAAACCTCGTCGATCTAGCCGGAAGTGAAAGAATCTCCAAAACACACACCCAAGGCCTCTCCCTAAAAGAAGCAATGTGTAAAATTCCAACCCCGCACCTCTACACACATAAACTCCTCTCACAAATAACATATCACAGACATCAACAAATCCCTCACATTCCTCGAACAAGTAATCATCGCCCTCTCCGACCGAAAACGCGACCACATCCCATACCGCCAATCCAAGCTAACCCACGTCCTCCGCGACTCCCTCGGCGGCTCCTGCAACACCCTCATGATCGCAAACATCTGGGGCGAGAAGGAACACATTGAAGAAACAATCTCGACGCTGCGCTTCGCGACGCGGATGATGTGTGTTGCCAACACGCCTGTTGTGAATGTGCAGTTTGATGCGGTTGCGTTGATGAAGAAGTATGAGCGGGAGGTGAGGGAGTTGAAGCAGGGAGCTTGCTATGCATGACTCGTTGGCGAATCGGAGTCATGTTCAGTATGAGAGTTTTGGGGAGGCGCAGAGGGGGGAGTTGGGGAAGGTTGTTAAGGCGTATTTGAGGGATGAGGAGGCTGAGTTGGAGGTTTGTCTTGGTTTTTTTTATGTTTGATGTGTCGTGCTCATTTCTTTTTTCGGTTGCAAGATTGTTAGTTTGAGACAGGTTCGCGAATACTTCTTGCAGTTCAAGTTGATTTATAAGGCGCTGGAGCAAGAACGAGACGAATCTTGTTACGACTATTCGCAAGATGGCCGCCAACGGAGGTGCTGGCGTACCAGGAGGATTGATTGGAGACAAACACGATGAAATCACAGTAAGACTCTTCACAATTTTGTTGCATATGATAGTTAATCGTGAACAAAGGGCTCGAAAGTTCTCCACGAGTTTGATCGAGATGATTGTGTGGGAGACACGGAAGCTTCTGGTTTCAGCGTCGGATTGGTATGTTTGTCTTTCCGATTGCTTCAACTCAATTTCATCACATAAAGGCTCCCGGAAACAAGGAACTTCTATACAGAAGCAACATCAAAAAGAAAAAGGGCGGAGCAGTCGCAATGTCCAGGCCACTTAATGGTGGCCCGTACCATGACGAAGATGACGACTTTACATATGAAGTATGTTCCCAGCTTTGTTTTTAGTAGCTCACACTCAAACTTCTCCACAGCGAGATATATCATCGCGTCAAGATATGCACAACCACCTCCCCTCCCTGCCAGGAAAACGAGCCGGCAGCGGCAAGTCCACAGTCCACCACGCCCCAGCACACCACCACGGCCTCCAACCAATCTCCCGCGCCGAAGAATTCGAAAACTTCAAACGCGGAAAGGGCGCTGAAATGTACCGCATCCTCTGTGAAAACAAAGGTGCCCACTTACCAATTCCCGACGTCTACTCCTAAAACCCCACACTCACACAAAATACCAGCATCCCTAAAAGAAAAAAAGAAATCCGCACAAACCCTCGCCGCAACCCTCTCCGACTCCAAAACCCAAATTGACACCCTAAAGTCCCAATCGAAGCGCGTAGACGCACAGGAAAGCCGCCGGCCCTCTCAGACAGCGACGTGATCATCGACGAGGAGGAGTATGCGTTGATTGAAAAGCTCAAGAGCGTGAAGTCTTCATATAGAGAGAATGTTGAGATGTTGAAGGGTGTGAGAGGGGAGGTTGGGTATGTGGGCAAACTTGTGGAGAGTGTGCGACAGAAGCTTATGGTTGAGTTTGAGGCGTGGTTTGAAGGGAACTTTGGGGTTGGTGGAGTTGGTGGGGTTGAGGAGGGAGGTGGGGCTGGTTATGGCGAGGTATTGTATTGCGAGGAAATTGTAGTATGGGACTAACTATTGTGAATTCATGACAGGATCTCATGGATATTGGTGAGAAATTTGATCGCTTGCAGTTGGAGAAAATGTCACAGGAGGACCCAGATTCTTTGCCATTTTATAACGCGCGAAAGAACACGAAACGCATGATAAGAGTTGAGTTCATTAGCTTTAGTTGATTCCTACACTAACCCTCAACTTTTCCAGCAAAAGTAATTTTCTTCTGAGTACGTGGGCTACATTTCCATCATCTAAATTCAATAAAATAAAGACTAGAAGTAAATTTATTGACTGGAAGGAATTTGCAAATAACTGCTCCCAAACGTTTATTCATCATCATGTTCAGGTCTGAAGCGGGGGTTCTGTCGCAGGAGCTTAGCGCATCAAGCCATTAAAGCATAAAATCTCAAACTTACCGGCCTGTGTCTACCAAATTCATCAACATAACCATCATCATCTGCAGTTTCATCCCTGCCTCGCTTTCCTCCAGCTCCTTGTGGCTCCTCTTCATCGTCATCTCTCTCCCTTCTCTTGCTTCGGTAGGACGGGAACGATTGGGTATTATCACGGTTCGATGAAGCAGGTGCACGATTGGCTAAGAATATCAAGGTAAATACAAAAGCGTATAGGGTACGATATGATCAAAAGTACCATGATAAAAGTCATCTCTTGCTCCCATTGGAACACCAGCACCCGTTGAGTTGTAGGTCTCGGTTTGTTTGGCAAGACGTTGTTCCTGCATAGCTTCGTACTGGCTAAAGTCTTGGGCTCCCCATCCACCTCTACCGGCATCATAATCTTTACGGTATTCGTCTCTGACCTAGATATTTGTTTGAAGAACAGTTCAGTGACTGTTTCGCACAAGTTTCTCCCAAGCTTTATCCAGAGCCCCAACCACTTGACACACACCTGACCTCCCGACTTTCCACGTCCATATTGTCTGTCATTCACGAAACCTGGATCCAAATCGGTACGAATGGCTCTGTCGTCAAGTTTTGTGCCACTAATAAACTGAACACACTTGAGGGCGTCTTTGCGGTGGAAGTATTCGACAAAGCAGAATCCACATGGCGTTCGTTTGTGTCTGTCGAGGCCCATGATGATTCTGAAGGAAGGTTGTTTGTTTGAGGGTTTAATCAGGGTACTGGCCCAACAGTCTTGTTAACGCACCTTTTGACTGGGCCCACTTTGCCAAAGAGAGCCAGAATTTGCTCTTCAGTTGTAAAGAAGGACAGGTTTCCCACGTAGAGCGTTGATGATACAGCCAGAGCATTAAAGAAGTCTTGACGGGTTCCCTGCCAGCCAGCCATCAGATACCACACACTTACACCCAATTAAATACCCTAATTAAGGTACCTTATACTTCCTGTCAAAGTACGATGAAGGAGCCGCCAAAGACGGAAACAGCGACTTGCGAGAGGACACCATTCTCTTCTCTTATTCAAATCTTTCTAAAAAAACGAACAAATGGCTGGCGGAGGTCCCCAACTTCTCTTTGGTCAGTCTCTCTTTCTCCTTCATAACCCAGCTTAGTTTACTGACTCATCGCTTTAGATCCTGCCATTGGTGCGTGTGACTGACTGACCCTTCATCGATCAATCGACCCTTTAACCACCAAATACAAACAGAGAAATGGTTCAACATGCAGGAAAACACTCACCACTACTTCAAGTTTAACAGAAGAACTACTACCCACGTGCTTGCTTTGGCTGTGGCCTTCCCTCTCTTCTTGTACGCTGGTGCTTCTGCTAAGAAGGTGCGCCTCATTGGAGTTGCTCTGCGATAGTCATGAGTAATAGTTTATGGAGTCAGGAGGAGAAGGAGGAGTAGGAAGAGGACTGGCTAGGATGGAGAGCGAGGAAGTCAGGGACGTTGACAACATTGGCCATGACAGTATGGAATGTGGGATTCATGCCCGAAAGATTTATAGAGATTTTATTCCATGTGTATGCTTCGCCATAGGGAAGGGGTATATTTGAGGGACCTGCTCTATAATGAAGCCTACCGCCAAAGTCAAAATGTCTTCTGGAGCACGGAATTAAATAAGCAGCGTATTTTGATGGACGTAACGATGGACGTAACGGCTTGATGATGTGACAAACCAATTGGTTTTGCCCCTGGATATTCCAACATCCAACAATCAACATCTTTACTTCATGCACGAAATTACTCACTAATTTGCCATAATATAGTTCCAGATGAAGTTCAAGGAGATCCGTGGTGCTCCACGTCAGTAAATGAAGGCGTCATGCAGGAATTAGCCCGTTGACTCACTGTTATTCCCCGCGAAGTCATTCGATAATAAAAAACTCTTTGCACTTATTTGAATCGTCTGAAGTAGAGTAATTTCGAGGCGGCCACCTTTTTTGGTTGGTTGAAGTAACACACTTCATTCATACCTTATTAGTGTCCGGGTTGAGGGAACTATGAACTTCACGTTATTAATACTTCAAATAAAGACATCAAGCACAATTATTAGGCTTGTGCTTGTATTGGAGCGTGCCTGTGATTGAAAATCATTTCCCTCACTTTCTTCCTCACAATCTCTGACACAATCCGTTGACAATGGCCATCCACAAAGGCCATCAGCTTCGAGCATTGATTCGAAAGAGCATATCTGTCCAAAGCCGTCAGATTGGGACTAATGTGTGCTGTATCCTGTAAGTAGTTGCAAGCTCTGCTATCAATCATAACAACCTGTCCCCCAAGCCTATGTCCCCTTTTGATGGTTGGTATCTCAGCCGTAATGGGAGTATTCATCGCCGGTCTCATCCAAAGGTCCCAATCAATCGAGAACATTCTCTATTGCTCGGCAAACTCGTCACTCAATGATGGAGGATGGCCTGTCTTCAAAGCTGGAGATTCGCATGTGTACGGATCCAACGTAACCAATGGGAAGCAAGTTAACTATTATAACTACATCAAATTCGGAAACCTCAATGCCATGCAAGGGCCTCCTGGTGCTTCAGTGTACAACTTCAACCATCCTTGTGTCGTTTGGTTTGGTGACAGCTATCCTCAGAATAGTCCAGTCTATGAACGGAATGCAAACTTGACGGGCATTGCGAAAATGGATGCTTCATACATTCCACCTCCTGGTATGTAGTTTATTTTGTGCGATACTGTCAACTAATTTAGAGACAAAGATGGTGGATGGATCACACAATTCAATAACATGACGAACAAGGCTTTCGATTTCACAACTTTCCGATGGTTCACTCAGTTCCAGCAAGCAAATTGGGCTGTAGTTGGCGCTCGCCCTGGATTGGAATCGATTCTCGGTTCTCTCCCTGACAAGGGCAAATTGACTCCTGCACAAGCTGTACGATTGAATGCATCTTCGTTCCTCGTACCAAAATATAATGAGTCCGCTGGAATCCTGGGAAGCATTCCGCAACGCATTTTTGCAAACTTTACAGTCAATACCAACAATACGCCTTCAACCCCAACAACTGCTTTCAATGCGACAGTATCGGAGTCAGCCACAGCCACCGTCTCGTCAACTCCAAGCGTCGCCCCATATCTCCTCTCAGACTTCCAGCTATACCCATACTTTGAATCCAACAGCAGCATAAAATCTGTCGAAGACGTCGACACAGTCATTTCCGACAAACTGTATCAAATGATTGCCGACTTGGCTCGATTAGATAAATCAGTTCTGACCTCAGGAACCTCCAACACTGCCAAAATTCAAAAGTTCCAACTTGCTGCTGAAGCTGTAACTCAAGAAATGCCGTATGGCGCGATCTTCTTGGATGAGTTTGATGTCGAGGCACTTCGCGCCAAGTTGTTCCTGTTCTATGGAAACGATATGCGTATCAGTGCAAGTAGTAACTTCCCATCATCAGGATTTCGCCTTCTTGAAAACCTTGCGCTTTTGGATCAGGCGCTTTTGAGAGCCACTGCAGGAGCCAACAAGACTTTGGCGAGAGGAACTGTCACCCAAGGATTACGAATATTCCCTGATGTTCGAAGTACTGAAATCAAGCTTCCAATTGGAGGCTATATTGGACGTATTCTATATCCATTCGGAGTTTCATTCCTGCTTCCAATTTTCGTGATCATGCTCGTCAAAGAGAAAGAGGACCGTATCCAGATTATGATGCAGATGAATGGAGTCAAACCATGGGCATATTACGTGACCCATTATATGACGTTCTTTGTTCTCTTCATCAGCTCCACATTCATCTTCATCATCATCGGATTTGTATCTAAACTGGACATGTTCACAAAAACATCGCCGATTGTTCTCATCACACTCTTCTTCCTCTGGGGAAATGTTCAAATCAGTCTGGCATTCTGCGGGTCCACTCTATTCAGTAAATCACGTATCGCTCTCGTGATGACATTCCTTGTCGTCCTTGTTGGTGTCGTCATCTCACTCGTTCTCAGCAACCTATACAACGACTCTGTCCAACTCCCTGTTCTAAACATTTGGCCACCATTCGCTTTTTACCGTGGCTTGTCATTAATGAACACGGCGAGTTACAGTACTGATGGAGTTCCATTCGGGATGTGGGCTCTTACGAAACCCGGAGAATTCCGTAATATTTGTGGATTCCTGTTTTTCGAAATTTTGGTGTACGGTGCACTTGCGGGATACTTGAGTGCTGTTGTGCCTACTGAATTTGGAGTTGTGAAGCCTTGGCATTTCCCCGTCACTGAGCCGATCAGTTGGATTACGAAGTTGACGAAATCGAAATCTGCGAATCAGGAGAGTGGTTCTGCGGCTCATCATTCCTCTTTGAGTATTGCTGGAGAATATGATACTCGTGAAGATGATGACGTGAGGGCTGAACGCTTGCGAGTGGACGCCGAAAAGTATGGGAAAGATGCAACGATTATTGTGAACCACATGCGAAAGGTGTATCCGAGTCGTAAAGGCCTTGGTCCCAAAATTGCAGTCAGAGATGTCACATTCGCCGAAGAAAAAGGAACGATTTTCGGACTTCTTGGACCGAATGGAGCTGGTAAAACGACATTGATCAGTATCTTGACGGGTCTCTATGAAAATTCAGGAGGTTCTGCAAGACTTGCTGGATTTGATACCAAGACTCAAACCGCGCAAGTGTATCAATCAATTGGTGTCTGTCCACAGTTTGATATTCACTGGGAAGACTTAAGTGTTGAAGAGCACTTGTACTTTTACGCGAGACTCAAAGGAATCGGAAAAAGCGAAGAGCAAGAAGCTGTTAATCGCTCTTTGGAGCAGGTCAGTCTGGAAGCCTTACGCAGCCGTCTCGCGAAACGCTTGTCAGGAGGAGAGAAAAGACGATTGTCAATCGCAATTGCGCTCCTTGGAAACCCACAAGTCGTTTTCCTCGACGAACCAACAACTGGTTTAGACCCACAAGTCCGTCGTTTGATTTGGAACATCATCCAAAACGCTCGTGACAACAAAACTATAATCCTTACGACTCACTCTATGGAAGAGGCAGAAGCGCTTTGTCATCGTATTGGAATCATGTGTAAGGGATCTTTACGCTGTATCGCTCAGCCTCTAAGATTGAAAGAGCTGTATGGTACTGGATTCAAGCTTTCATTCCACTCTTTGGCTGAGGACACTGCTCGAGCATGTGAATTCGTTGAGAGCATTTTGCCAACTGGATGGAACAAAGTTGACGCGTTCAGCACCAACTCTGCGTACGAATTTCCGGCCGAAAAGGGACGTATTGGAGAGTTATTCGAGATTATGGAGAGGGAGAAGGAGAGAAGTGGAATTCAAGAGTGGGGTATTAGTCAGACTGGGTTGGAAGATGTGTTCATTCGCATTATTAGTGATGACGATGCGAATGCGGATTAGAGAGGTTGCTGTATGGGTTTGATATTAGAGCATAGAATAAAAGTGATTATATCCAACACATTTCGCTTCAATCTGATTCGTTGGATAATATAAATGAGATCATAGATTCAAAAACGACTGATACGGATCACATAGAAAGATGAGGTAAATGTAAAACTGTTCAAAGACTAGCACCCTTGTCCTCCTCCTTATCCCCACTTACAAAGTTCTTGATCGATTCCTTCACGTCATTAAAACCCTGCTTAATATCGTCCACAATTCTGTCTGCAGCCGCTTGAGCGAGAAGCGCCTCGTGGTTCACGACACCTCCAGCGCCAACCAAACCCTTATCTCCCTTTGGATGAACAGCCTGCGCGAATCCGATTCTCTTATTCTCAATATCATGAACACTGTATGCAGCACGCAAGAACGTGTCACCAAGAATATACTGTGGACTACGTCCTCCATGAGCAAGGTTTCCAATCTTTGAGATTCCAGAAACACAGTCTTGACCGTTTCCACCATCGAGAATGTATTCAGATGCTGTAAGGACGATACTGGCTTGACCGATGTTGATTGTAATCGCAGGACCGGTTTTGGCAGCGGAACAAGGGATAATGTAAAGACCGAAATGGTGGACAAATGTCGCACCGATGGCTTGGTTCACTTGATCGGAAATATCGTCTGGGAGAAGCATCAATGAGGTTCCGGTGTCTGCAATCGCCCTGGTGCCAGTCATTGGAATCTCAACATCATTGATGACGAATGAACCGTCTGGTGCAAACTCGTAATAAGTCTCCTCGATCAGTGGTACTGATACAATAAATAATTAGACAAACGGATACCAATAAACCTTATACAAACCGTACTGAATTTCCCCAGTAAACTTGGTTTCGTCAACACCATTAATAGTCAGCTCTCCAAAATCCCCATTCACATTATCACTGAAATAGAACGCAAAGCTCTTAATCCCCGCAGCCTGAACCCAATTCCCACCCTCAATCTGATTAATAGCCGGATACGCAAGTCCCCACAATCCATCACCCGTACTCTGGAACCCACGCTCACGAACACTAACCCCAAAGTTCAGATCAGCAGTAACTCCACCAAGCGTAACAGGCCCCCGATACACATGACCATGCACAGACCCCGAACCATACGTTGTCTTCCAAGTATGCCGAGTCCGCTCCAGCGTTTCATCCCTCGTATCCAACGACCGCTTAAAGATGCCGCAGGAGTTGTCCCAGGGCCACGAGGTGCACATGGACCCACGGATCCAGACGTCGGAACTGCCCGTGTCCAGATCGACTTGGAATGTTTGGTTGTTGCCGAAGGAGACTGTGGCAGTGTACAGCGCGTCGGCGTGGTTGACGAGCTGGACGTCGGGGTGGTTTCGAGGGCGGTGATGGTGAGGTTGTGGCGGGACTTGGCGAGGAGGAGCGAGTGCACTGGCGTCTTTTTGCGTTCGGGGGAGCGCCAGAGTGGAATGGCGTTGGTGAGGGAGGGTAGTAGCAAAAGAAGATGGAGAAAAGTAAGTTGCATTATGAGGTGTTTTAGAGAAACTTTCTGGATTGGAATGAGACAGGTTGTTGCTCAATTGATTCAAGCGATTACAAATTCCACTCCCACGTCCCACCCTTAAATCGTATCAAGCTAAATGATTCATATGTATTCATACTGATCTACGACTAAATATCAACTCAATAGGTTTAAGCGGATAAGTAGTCAAAAGCGTTCCAGATTCCAACAACTCCTTTTCCGCGACACCATCGGGGACATACCACTTGTACCTCACCGAAATCATGGTTAAAAGCGTGATAAACTCGATCTGTGCGAACCGCTTTCCTAGGCACGCTCTTGGCCCCTCAGAAAATGGCAAGAATCCTAACATTGATTCCTTCTTTTCGTTCCATCTCTCCGGCTTAAATTCAGATGCATCTGGGCCCCAAATGTCAGTATGCATGTGAAGCGCAGCGGTAGCAAAGCTGAGGACAGTCTTGGGTGGAAGCACAGTATCGCCAAAGATGAGTGTTTTGTCAGCCGTGTATTTTGGTATGGTTGACGGTTGAGGAAAATGGCGAAGTGTTTCGTTCATGATGGCAAGGGCGTAAGTGAGCTTGGAAATGTCTGAATATTCTGGCACTTGACTTTCTTCCAAGACATTGATACTTTCTTTGTACAATGACTCTTGCTTATCTTGATGAATTGCAAGAAGGGCAAGTGCATACAATAGTGTATTTGCTGTTGTTTCATGCCCTGCGAAAATTAACACGAATGAATTTCCCTTGAGTTCCTGCCGGGTAAGGCCGGCTGAAGAATCTTCTTGAGAAGCTTTTAAAAGCATTTCAACAATCTAAAAATATATTAATAAGTAGAAGAAATTATGGTTGAAAGAAACTCACATTCTTTGGCCGTTCTGGAACTTCCCTGTCCAATAACTCATCCAAATACTGGTTGAATTCGTCATAACCTTTTTTTGTATCCTTCATCCATTTAAATGGCAACATTTTCAAAACTTTTGGCATAACGGCAAACGCAACAGCGCGTTGCACAACGATTTCAAGAGCATTTTTAAACGAAAGCGAGTGTCCATGCCATACATTCTTATCATTCATTATCATGCCATGCAAAGTCAATACCGAAGCCAGCCGAAGAAATGATGGCAAGAGCGAATTTTGTCATATCCTTGGACACTTGGACTCTAGGACCAGTTTTGTTTCTATCCCATGAAGCAAACATTTCTTGAGCAATACGCGTTGAAGCCGCATGTACAAGAATATTGTTTTGTTCGGAAAATGCAGGAGCGACAATCTTCCGGTGACGCTTCCAATCAACTCCTTCCGTCGACACGAGATTATCACCTATGGTCCATATAGATTGGTCAATCCTTTAAAAATTAATTGCCGGATATGTATACCAAAGAAACGCAGAACACCGTACATATGTACCGGCTTCACAAACTCCTTGTTGCGGTGAAGCACCTCTCGAATCAATGCGGGCTCGGCAATAAAAACCGTAGTTGTATCCGACGTACACCTAGCATACATTTGATTATGTCTACACCAATAATTTAGATAACACTCAATTCATGCACAAGGCCTCCGTATTTACCGATTCTCAAACAAAGCAAACTTGTTCCTGAGAAGCCAATTCATCTGCCACTGGAGATCAATCGGAGACCAGCGCCACTGGATATCAAACAATCGCAGGGCAGACTTTCCAGAGAGCAAGATCGTCTCAATGTGGAGTTTTGGGTTCAATCGCCTGAACTCTGCGGATCGACGAAGTGCCAGCCAGTATGTTTTGCCCACATATGCTCCGATTAAAACAACTGCTGCGCCAAGGACTGTCCCAGCAGAAGGTAATTTGGCAGTCATTTTTAAAAGAAAAGGATTGGCAAAACTCAGATCCAACCAGAGCACCTTCTCCCATTGACCACTGCTTGACCCACCAAAACAAGATAAACAATGAATAGCTTCAACTGTGGTCGTGGAAGATCGGACAACGAGTTGTTCGGCGTTCCAGTGCGATCAACTCGAAGCCAATCTCGTTCACTTTGGCCGCCAAACACCGACGCAATCGCTAACAACGAACCCGCTTTTCAAGACGCCCAGCCACCTTCTTCGGCTGTTCAATCGAAGCGAAAGCGGACTTCAACTGAAATCGAAACCTTGAAAACCAACAAAGTCGCAGTTGGAATCAACAAACGCCACAAGGAAACCCTGGAAGAACTGTGCGAAATGTCTTCGAATGTGTCAACCGAGTTGGACATGATCCTCAATGCGTTGGTGAAGGTACAACGAGACTCAAATGAGTTGAGGAAACGCCTCGAACTCGAAATAAAACATTGCAAGGACACCGATCAACTGCTGAAAGATCAAGCGGCGGAATATGATGCACAACTGGAAGCTTTTAAGAAGACACAGGGTGAATAGGTTCTTCCTTCCCCAATTCTCTCCAAATTATCCTCATAAATCCTGTTGTTTCCATTCTCTCGAAAACACAAAATATATATCCATATTACCAAATCAGTTCAGTAGCAATAAGCTTAAACCGCACATCATCAACCCCAACCACACGATAACTCTGCACACAAAATAGAGCTTTCCTTGCACCCGTAACTCTCACCTGCCCTTCCCCACCAATTACCCACAGCCCTGACAATGCCGTCCTCAACCTCTGCAAACATTCCTGATCGGATTTCATATCCTTCGCCTCAAACTTCAAAAATTGATCCTACACCAAGTAAACTCTCAGAAAACCCCTTACAAAAAAAATTGAACTCACAGCATCATCTCCGGAAACAACTACAGGCATAAACGAATCCGCTCCATCTCCCAATAACAACGAAAACATCCATCGAACGCGTCCCGTGTCCGAGTTTCCACACTTTGAACACATGCCGTCTTTGTAGCTACATCCACAGTAATCACACATGACACGCGAAAAGTATTCGAGTTTTGTGGGGAGATGATCGACAACGATCGCTTCGAATTTGTACCGTGTGGGAAGTTGAGGGTTTTCAGCAAGGACTTGTCGGAGAAGCGTGAGAGGGATATAAGCAGGTGTTACTGTTAGGTTTTAAGGAAGTTAAGAAGATTGAAGCCTTTGTATGAGTTTTTCGTTGAACCTGTCAGATTTGTGGAATCCTTGTTGATTGTTAAGCCTTGTTCTTCCATTCGCCTGTAATGTAAACATGAGATGGTGGCAACAGATAAACAAAAAAGAACTCTACCGCCGAATCTTTTTGACTTCAATATGATCTCGATCCAAGATTTGCCATCGCCCACCCATCGATTTCTCACCCCGCTCAGAATGTAATGACGCTTCAATGGTAGCAGTTCCATCTGCATCTCTCGCGTCTTTTGAAAACAGGTTTCGAAGAAACAAGTACGTTCCACGTTCAATCTGTGCAAGTGTCGGTCCACCTTCGTTTGTCTTTAGCATATTTTCCACGTCCATATTGTCGTCCCTTAAATTGCTCGATTAGTTGATGTCTTATTTTAGATGCCACTGTACCATATTGTGACTCTCAAGCAATCTTTGGCTACAGAATACAACAGCGACTCATCGCGCATGGAAACTCCGTTCCTGCTTAGGCATTAATTTACGCGCGAATAGAAAACAAGAAACAGCTCACGAAAACGCCGCCGATGTAAAATCTGAAACAAGAAGCACCATTCCACCCAGTCCATCTTGTTGTTGCACACACATGACCTAAAATAAAAATAATAAAAATAAATTGTCAGAACAAGATTTCTTACAAATCGATCAGCGATCAAGGGATTTACGGCTCACCTGACAATACAGATCAAAACAATCCCTCGCTGATTTCAATTGACTGATTGTCCACACATTTCGTCGCCCTTTCGTCATCAGTGTCGTGTCTGATTGAAGATTCCCAGAGAGACGCGCCGTATACCAAGAATGCAAGTGTTTCGCGAGTGAAAAGTCAGGATCGCCCTCTTGATCCATCGTCGAACCAGTGAAATAGTATTGCTTAATTGTAGTTTGGAAAGTCGATAATCCTTGTAGTTTCCCATTGAATTCCTGGATCTAGGTTTGATGAGGTCAGTCAGTGTCCGAGACTTGGTTCAACCCCTTATATCCTTCTCCACCATCACGCATCTCAAACAAGACTAACCTTCAAATTGGACAACTTGATGACCGTCCCTGCCTTCAACTCTTCAGGCACTCTGTCGATACTCTTTGCAAACATTGAAACTCCAAGAGGAACCTTTGCGGTTGGATCCAAGAGAACCATAGTGAGCATGTAGTCTTAGTGGATTGCATTAGTTTGGAAGCTTGTTTAACTCAGAGGGAAGGGAAGTGCTTGGACTACACTTGAATGAGTTGCGAACATACCGCCTTTCCTGCTTTTCCCGCGGACATTGTCATCGCGGACAACGGCAAAGATTGAATAGAAGCGGTTGAGGACGAGTGTGTCGATTGGGGTCGTCTGTGAGTGAGTGGGAATCCCATTCAGATTGATACAAGAGTATGCATTAATAAAGCAATTTAAATACATGAGATACAGCTGAAAGAGAGCGGAAGTGGTCGATGACTGAAGTGTCCATTATTGGAAGTATTCTTTCTTTCTTTCTTTTCTCTTTCTTTCTTCTTCTTTTTGACAGCACCCAATGGCCTGATCCCAACCAAATTGAATCCACCACCCAAAAAAATGACGCAACAAAAGCGGACGTGCGTGTCAGCGCCGGGCAAGGTCCTAATTAGTGGTGGATATCTTGTTCTGTTTAACGAGTTCAGTGGCCTTGTTGCTGCCACGTCGTCCCGCTTTGTTTCAACGGTTTCAACGGTCGATTCAGAGGACGGGAAGCAGAAGAAGATTGTCGTGCGATCGCCTCAGTTTGAAGGTGGGAAGTGGGTGTATCGAGTGGGAAAGGATCTTAAGCTTGAGAATGAAGGGAGTGACAGGTATGATCATTCTATAACAACATACTCTAATACTTCTATACTACCATTAATTGAATAATCAGAAACAAGTACGTTGAATATGCCGTCGCTCTTTCCCTCAAACTCGCAAAGGCCGCAAATCCAAGTGCCTTTGATGCCAACTTTCCCCCAAAGTCTAATCTTGATATTTGCATCGTTGGCCACAATGACTTTTACTCTCAGCGACCTCAGGTAAATTCATCTTCTTGGATCACATTGGACAAGGCTCTTAACCCTATCTGATCTCAGCTTGAATCCCTGAACCTTCCCCTCACCTCGTCGTCGCTTGTCTCACTCGATCCCTTCTGCCACACTCTCACAACAATTGCAAATGTCCATAAAACCGGCCTTGGTTCCTCCGCAGCCATGATCACGTCCCTCGTTGCCGCCCTCCTCCAGCACTTTGACGTCATCGCACTCCCAGACCCAACTCCAGCAAGTCAAACTACTCCACCTTCAAAAAAGCGTAAACGTGGACGTTCAAAGCACGCCTCTACCAAAAAATCTGTCGAAACCCCTTCCACAACATCCACAGAAGAAATCGACCACACCAACGCCCTCCGCATCGCACACAACACATCCCAATTCATCCACTGCCTTGCTCAAGGTAAAATCGGGTCCGGCTTCGACGTCTCTTCCGCAGTGTACGGATCCCACACATACACGCGTTTCACACCCTCCGTCCTTGACGCTCTCATGTCTGAGTGTGAAGCATCTACAATCTACGGAGTTCCTGGCTCCCGCATCCTCGAGGTTATTCAAAGCGACAAATGGGACTCCAAAGTCGAGAGAGTTCAGTTACCTCCAGGCGTTGAACTGATGTTAGCAGACGTCGACGCCGGAAGCAGCACCCCATCCCTCGTAAAAGGAATCCTAGAGTGGCGTACCAAGAACCCCGAAGAATGTAAGTCCACCCCCCTATCCTCCATTTCCACCCTAAACCGAAAAAAAACCAGGCAAAACCCTCTGGAAATCCCTCCACACCCAAAACCTCCTCATCGCCGAAACCCTTCGCACCCTCCACACAACCTCCCTCACATCCCCAAAAGAATACGCAAAGACCCTCGCCCAAATCAAAACCACACATGCAGAGACATGGTCCACGTCCACATCCGCCATTACAAAGCACTTTGCGGCGGTACACGCTGCGTTCCTCAATGTGCGTAAACATTTACAAGAGATGTCGAGGCTTGCGGGTGTTCTTGTGGAGCCAGAGTCGCAGACCCGGCTTCTTGATGAGATTGCGAAGGAGAAGGGGGTTGTGATGTGTGGAGTTCCTGGGGCTGGTGGGTTTGATGCGATTTTCGTGTTGGTTGTTGGGAAGGAGAATCGGGTGGGTGTTGAGAAGGTGTGGGCGGGTTGGAAGGAGAGTAAGGTTGGGCCTTTGTTGGCTACTGCTGATAGTGGTGCTGGGTTAAGACGGGAGATTGTGGAGGAGGTAGAAGGATTGGCGAGATTCTTTTAAGTTCTTGCTTCTTAGTGGAAGATATAGGGAAATAGTTTGTAACCAGTAAAAGAAAACATCTTTATATGTTCAAAACTAACTTTGTTATCTATAATCTAGTGTCATCATTCCACGTCTCTTGCTCGTCACTTCTTGAAGTGCTTTGGAGAAATAAATCCCCAGAATTCCCAGAACGCAATCCATTCCTTCCACAACCCTCTAAAGTGTTCTAACTGCTCTCCAGTTCTCACTTCTTCCTCATATTTATCCGCCTTCTCTTTGCCCACTTCAAAGTATTTCCGACCTACAACAACCTGCAACACTTCAGACGTGATATTTCCATTCCCATCAGGTTCAGTTCGTTCTGTAAATTGGAAGTATCTCTCGACGCTTTCCTTTCGAAGTCCATTGGAGATCTCAATAACATGAAAACCCATTTGTTCAATGTACTTTTGCTTGGTATGGTCCGCCATTTGTAAATCGATGGCTAATTCAAGGAATAAGGCGATTATGACTAAAATGGATAGAAACTTACTCAAAATAGCACGCGCTAAATCCAACTTCCACTCTCGCTCTGAATCGTCGTGGATCCGTTCAAAAGTATTAACCAGTTTGGAAACCAAAATATTCGACAGCAAGAGTGTCGCGAGGAACCCATATACAACCATAAGCCCAATTGAAAAGCCTTGCATTTTACCCTGCTTAAATTCCGCATACGACTCTTCCTGAAAAATAAACCGAATCGCGGTCAAAAACGATCCAAAGTTGGTATTCCAATCCGAATCCGGAATATCCTGCAACTGCAAAAACATGGCCGTTCCGAACCCAACCGTAATCGGAACGTAAATCACAAGCCATTGAATGAAATCATGGGATACAATCGTCGCCACAATTTGAACAAGCGGACCAATCTTTTGCGACCCTTTCGCGAAACTGAGGAGATAGATCCAACCAATAATAGCCGCTACACCAAGAACCACGTTCTCAATATGAATTCCAACTGAAACAGGTGCAGCCGCACGGATCACGGGAACACTGAGCACCGTAATTCCAAAAGACCATCTCCAGAAATTATCAAACACATTCCATTTTCGGAACACGTCATTTGACGAAAAGTACATGAGAATCAGTCCACCAAGAAGCGTCAAGATTTCAAACGATAATCGCGCACGGTCTTCCGTCGTGGACATATCATACGACCGACGGTCTTCGAATGTAGGTGGTTGCATTGCAATCGCAGGCGTGAAAAAGACGACAATGAGGATAGTGCCGAGGAGTAACCGTCCAAGGAAATAGTACTGCGCGTAGAGTTTCCATTTGTACTTGAGGAGGGTATCAATGACTGGATGCGTAAGGATATCCTTGTCCTTGTTCTCAACAGCCATTTGAATCAAGCTATGATGTTTCTTTTGTCATGGGGTGTAAGGAGGGGATCTAGCCCGTTAAGAGGTACACGGTAACGACAGACTTTGTCGAACTAAAGAGAGATCAATTATTCTACAACACTGAAATAAGAAATAGCTACTCACATCCCACAGTATATCTTTTACAGCTTCAAGGATATTCGCATTATGGTTCACAATTCCAAGTGTCAAGGATTCTGTCCCTTCGCATTCTCCATAGCTAACAGCTTGGGCTCTAACGTCTTAAAAAACCGGAACATTTTGGTAAATACATCACGTTTCATGCCAATGTTCTTGGCCAACAAGTGCAATACGTTGTTTTGGTCAATACCATCATCTTTCATGATATCAGCATCGTTACTAACAAGATACTCAACAATCAACGGTTTCCCTGAAACAACAGCGAAATGCAAGACAGATTGACCATAATACCGAAGTGTCCCTTGATCCATGCTTGCAAACTCAGTACCAGTAGCAAGAGATATGTTTGGGTCCGCTCTACACAAAACAATTCGAAATTAGACTGCCAATAACATCAAGTCGACAAGTACGTACTCATGCTCAATCAGCAACCTCACAATACTTTTCTTGTGTTCAGCAGGGTGATGATCTTCAGCCTGCACCACAGCGAGATGCAACGCCGTCTCTCCAAAGTACCTCTTTCCAGCGTATGGAACATTGACCAGGGTTGGGAAAGTAGTCACGATCCACTGAATGATCTCAAATGGTCGTTGTTTAAGGATTGCGACATGAAGGATGGTTTCGCCTTCGCCGCCACGCTCGACAAAGCCGCAGGGGCCAATACCTTTTTCAGTTGGTTTCTCGGTTTCTGTTTTGATCGCTTCGAGGCTCCCGTGGGCGACGGCCGCCCACATTGGATGATTCAATAAGAGATCTGATTGGGCACGGTGGTTCCTGACGACAGGGCCGTGCTCGGTTTCATCGATTTCAGTTAGATTTAATTCGGAGGTACTTTGCCGAGTGACTTGGATGACATGGTGGTTTGGGTTCCGCGGCGGAGGGTGCATTTTTGAATGCGGCAATTTATTGTGAGTTTAGAACAAAAGTGCAAATTCTTTGCGCCCTTCACAATTTCCACTCCGGCCACCACCGATTGCACTTTCCGTTGCCTCCCACACATACGGCGCCATCAAGTCATACAAGCACTACTAATCGAAAGAGAAGAACAGGAGCTTTGCATTGATGCCACAAACGTGTTAAAATAATGTATAACAGAGATGTTCTATTTTTAGCGTCATAACGACTGCATGAAACACTTAACATGCTATAGTTACTAGTTAACTAGTTAAATTTAAAAAAAAGCTTCAGAATTTTGTTATTAATTAAATCATAAACAGAATCAACAAAGAGGACTTGATTTCGGTATAAGTTCATTATAAACAGACTATATATTCGAACAAGAGAGGAATTTATTCGCTTGCATATCCTCATCAACATGGAAAGAAAGTTAAGATGTTTTTCAATAGAGCCATGTTGTGACTCTGGCACGTCTCAAGAAAAGCGCATTCCCAGGCCAATGTATAGGCCCTGAATTTGTCCGTTGCTCAGTTGTTATGGGACACTGAGGCCCAACTGAGGCCTCTATCATATGGTGCAGATTGTGGTTTGCGGGAGATGTCGGAAGCACGATTCGCTAGAAAATTGGATTTTGGCCAAAAACCACAATAATATCTCCACTTTTTAGAGAACTTCTGTTTATTTCTATCTACGTAATAAATGATTACAGATAACTACCCCGATCCATCAATCGTGCTTCTTTAAATCCACTTTCTTTGCCGTCTCGGCACTTCGGAATCCAATAAAGACCAGGAAAGATTTCCACTCCTTTCGAAGCCTCTAAAATGCCTCAATTCATCTGCGGATTTTGTTATATCGTCGTATTTCTCTCGTTCAGTTGGAATGGGATATGTTCGTCCAACAACAACTTGAAGAACCTGCACCTTCAAGCTTCGTTCCCCTTTTGTGCTGCCTTTCTTTCCAAGAAGCTTCTCGTCTTCTTCGTCTTCCTCGTCATGGCGGCGCTCGGTAAACTGAAAATCAAATGTTGGCATTAGATAAATATGGAATGCATCGTCAAGATAAACTTACTTGAAGCACCTTCACCTTCTCATTCCCTTTATGAGCAATTGCATTTTTGTCATCAACCTCAAACCAAAATCTTTCAGATATTTGGTTTTTTGATCAGGCGACAGTCGTAAATCGATACCTGCACAAAGGGTGATCAGATTTCCACTTAATATGATGACTACGACAAACTCACTCAAGATCAATCTTGCAAGATCCAACTTCCACTCTCGATTCGCATCATCGTGAATCCTTTCAAAAGTATCAACCAGCTTCGAAATCAGAATATTCGCCAACAACAACGTCGCAAGGAACCCATACGTCATGAACAACGCGATCGAAAACCCAGGAACCCCACCAAGCTTGAAGTCACTATACTGCTCTTGCTGAAACTGGAACCGAACCGCCGACAAAACCGCCACGAAATTCGTATCCCAATCCTCAGCAAGAGAATCCCCACCACCCATCGCCCGGACTCCCGCCGTCTGCATCTGCAAAAACAACGCAGTTCCAAACCCAACCGTCAAAGGAATATAAATTACAAGCCATTGAAAGAAATCCTTGAAACAGATTTGCGTGACGACTTCAATCAGCGGACCCACAGCCTCAAACCCTCTTGCAAAACGAACAAGATGGATCCACCCAATTATCGCCGCAATTCCAATACAAACATTCTCCGCGTTCAAACCGACGGATTCATCCACTGCAAAGAGCGGATTAAGGGGACGAAAAAGACCAAGAGGCCAAACGACCAACGCGTAATGTTGGTGATGAGGTTATACTTTTTGAATGTGTCGTGCAGGAACAAAGAATGTGTACAGAGTCCAAGGATCGTGAGGATCTCAAATGCGAGGCGGACTTTGTCAACGTGCTGTTTGTTAAATCGTAGTGACGACGGTCAGCAAGGTGTTTGGTTGCATCGCGACGGCGGGGGTGAAGAATAGTAAACTTGACAAGGCGGTGACGAAACGGCCGAGGAAAAAGTATTGAGCGTATAGTTTCCACTTGTATCGGAAATCGTATCAATAACGGGTGACAGATGATATCCTGTCGTGGTGATACACAGCCATTTCAATGAGACTGGCATGCTTCTTTCGGGATTTTCGCTGAACGCCTCTGACCACTTTATACAGGTTAGCAATACATCTTTCCAACTCGCTATCATCGCGATTGAACAGTGGATCCAATTCGTTCAATGGAACACGTATCGACACACCTTGTCAACTAATCCGATGATAATGTAAAATTCAATCTATAGCCTATGATATAATTGAAATACTCACGTCCCAAGCACATCCTTCCAGCCTCAAGCACATTCACATTCCCTTCACTTAATCCAACCCCCAACGGCGTTGGTTTGCCTCGTTCAACTGATTCAACAAATTCGGGATTCACGTTCTTCAAGAATGGAACATTCGTCGAAAGTCATGCTTCTTCAGACTTTGTTCTTGCCAAAAGATGCAATACGTATTTTTTGTGCATTGATCGACAACCTTTGTGTCTGCAGGTGTACGTTGCAGAGATACTCAACAATCTTGGGGTTTCCAGAGACAGCTGCAAATTGAAGGACAGGTTTGACCATAGTATCTCAACGTTGCTTTATCTTCCGCTGAGAACTCACGACCGATAGCTTGGTATCTTTTAC
>MCGO01000382.1:0-22627 GCA_002104985.1 Rhizoclosmatium globosum | reverse complement strand
GGCACGATAGAGGACAATAAACAATGTGAGTTGCCACGTTTTCTCTCGCCAACTACCTTGGGATGCTGCATTTCTCAGTTGCAATGTGACTCCACTGGGCAAGCTGCAACACACACACACAAGTTCCGCCTGAGGCGCATTTGGTTACTGTGCATCGCAGACGCCACTCTCCGCCTGAGGCGCATCAGGTGTCACATTGAACAAGATATACAACGTCAAGGCAATGACGAAGGACATGGCATCAACACATACTTTTCAGTGTGTCCGAACTTTTTCTCCTCTTCTTCAAAAAGGCAAACAGAAAACCTTTTTGGGAAAAGAATCATTGAGTTTATTTTAAAATCAACCTTGTCGCTCTCCACGTTCCCATTCTGTCGCTCTAAAGATAGAATAAAAGAGTTCAGCATTATGTCCTCATCCACCCAGGACGCCTTGTTGAACGCAACATCAACCTCAACGCCGTCTCTCCTCAATAAGTCAGGAATCGTCTTTGCAAGCCTTCCATTGCGAGCTCCTTTGAATAATACCAATGGAATTAATCGTGTTCCATCACCTGCACAAGTCAAACAAACAGAGATTCCAATACCAGCACTTCCTGTGTTCTTGACAACCACATGGCGAATTCCCTTGAAGTGAATAGTCCTCTTCTTGGGCATATCGAACCAAATACGGGTCTCGTCGTAGTTGAAGATTCTATTGATTGGATACTGATGCTATTCCCATTTCTTTAGAATATATTTAAGACTACTGAATCCAAGACACACGTCACACGATTCAGGCTGTGATAGGGCAGGAATAAAGAAGAGAGAAGAGGTGGTTGAATTGGGAGTTGGACGATTCGCTGACGGAGACGAGGAGGTGACAACCTTGAGACAGACAAAAACGATTGCGGGCTTTTCTGAGAGGGAGTGACTGCAGTTGGCCTTGCTGAAATAGACGCACCCAACGTGAAACAAAACTTTGCGAGACTCCATTCTCAAGTGCTATTTGCGATTGAGTTGCGGTCCCAGATTCTATGGCTGAAAGTACAGCTTGAGCAATTCGAACTTGGAAGGCAATACTATATTGTTGACGCAATCTTGTCATTTTCCAAGAAATTTATGCCTCTCTCCCTGACAAGACAGTAACGCCAAACATAAAGAATATTTTATCAAAACAAACAACGCATCTGAGGGTATGACGAAATTGATTGTATAGCGAAAGAAAGGATATTGAGTAGGGTTCATGATTGGGAACAAAGGACACAAAGGCTGTTCCTCGGCAATCACAAAGGACAAAGACAAAAAACAAACACAACAAACACAACAGAACGACATAACGAAACAAAGAACGCAAACAGCACAAAGAAAACAACGAATTAATCATCCAATGTGCCGGGTAGTGAGACAAAGAACACAAAGGAAACAAACTGTGAGTACAAACAAACGAAACAACAAATCAGACTGGGACAATATGCAGCCTGAACACAAAGGAATCAACGAGAAAACAGATATAAAAGCCAGCATGTTCCAACGGATTCCTTCACACCAACATCCCTTGAAACTTGAACACCAAAGAACAAGAACATGTCTCTCATTGGAACCACTTGTACCACGTTTGGTGCTGCCCAATGTATCAATGGCGTTACTCTTCAATGTAACTACGCTAACGCTACTGCTGGTTCCCCAACCTGGGCTCTTTGGGTCAACTACTGTGCTCTCCCACAAACCTCTGGTATGTTGTCTCTTCAGTAAACTTATACCATTCCACCCTCTTCACCAAAATACTAACGGCATCCGATTGTCTTAGGTGTTGTGAACCCTCAAACTGTCAACCCAGGACCCCTTCCAACCACTGCCGTTGTTGTGCCTCCACCACCAGCCACCAACACCCCAACCCCATGGACCTCCGGCTTCACCAACAACCCATGCCAGGTCTTTGGTTCCGCTCAGTGTGTCAACGGGGTCACCTACCAGTGCGCGTACCAGACAACAGCTCCATACAACCTTGTCTGGTGGCAATGGTCCAACGTGTGCGTCCTTGCCCAATCGTCTGGAATCTTCTTGCCTCAAGGAGTTGCTCCGCCAGTTGCACCAACAGGTAGTGTCGGTCCATGGATCAACGGATTCACCAACAACGCGTGTGCTACCTTTGGATCCGCTACCTGTTCCAACGGAGCTACTTACCAGTGCGCGTACCGCAACACTGCCCCATACGACTTGGTCTGGTGGCTCTGGACTAACGGATGTGTCCTCTCCCAGTCTACTGGAATTGTGTACCCACCAGGAGTTGTTGCTCCACCAGCTGTTGTTCCAACTGCAGCTCCAACGCCAACTGCTACTCCAGCTGCATGGACATCTGGATTTACCAACAACGCATGTACCGTTTTCGGATCTGCTCAGTGTTTGAATGGAGTTACTTACCAATGTGCTTACCGTAACGTTGCTCCATTTGACTTGGTGTGGTGGCAATGGGCTCCAAGCTGTGTTCTTGCCCAGTCTTCTGGAATTGTTCTTCCACAAGGTGTTCAACAACCAGTCCAGAACCCAACTGCTACTACTGCCCCATGGATCAACGGATTCACCAACAATGCTTGCTCTGTGTTTGGATCTGCCCAGTGTGTGAATGGAGTTACTTACCAATGTGCCTACCGTAATGTTGCACCATTTGATCTTGTCTGGTGGTTGTGGACTACTGGATGCGTTCTCCAACAGTCTTCTGGAATTGTTGTCCCACCAACTGTTGCACCAGCTGCGCCAACTCCTGCTCCAACTGCAGCTCCAACTGTCAACGGATTCACCAACAATGCTTGTGCTACCTTTGGATCAGCCCAGTGCTTGAACGGAGTTACCTACCAGTGTGCTTACCGGAATGTTGCACCATTTGACTTGGTCTGGTGGCAATGGGCTCCATCCTGTGTCCTTCAACAATCCTCTGGAATTGTGTACCCACAAGGAGTTATCCCACCATCCCAACCATCTACTTCTGGCACTGTCTCTCCATGGGTTTCTGGATTTACCAACAACGCCTGTACCGTCTTTGGATCAGCTCAATGTTTGAACGGCGCCACCTACCAATGCGCTTACCGCAATGTTGCACCATTTGACCTTGTGTGGTGGCTCTGGACCAACGGATGTGTCCTCCAACAATCTTCTGGAATTGTCTTGCCACCAGGAATTGCTGCTGTCACTCAAGCACCAGCAGCCCCAACTGCATCTGTCTCTGCAGCCTCATGGACTTCTGGATTCACCAACATTGCATGCCAGACTTTCGGATCAGCTCAATGTCTTAACGGAGTTACTTACCAATGTGCCTACCAGAACACTGCTCCATACGCGTTGGTGTGGTGGCAATGGGCTCCATCCTGTGTTCTGGCTCAGTCTTCTGGAATTGTGTACCCACAGGGGGTCGTTGCTCCAATTGCTCCAACTGGTTCTGTTGGTCCATGGATTTCTGGATTCACAAACAACCCATGCTCTGTGTTTGGATCTGCTACTTGCTTGAATGGACAGACCTTCCAATGTGCCTACCAGAACACTGCACCATACAACCTTGTGTGGTGGTTGTGGACTAATGGATGTGTCTTGCAGCAATCCAGCGGAATTGTGTACCCACCAACCATCCCTTCTGCTACTCCATTTGTTGCCAAGCAGAGAAGAGCCCGCAGAGCTTAAGTTGTAGAGAATAGTTCCATTTAGTTTGTCTTCTATCTGCATCACATAGATGACTGTTTATTTATTTTTTTCGTAGGTCGTATAGGTGTAAAAAAAATGAGTTGAATTGAATTGTTCATTTTCTTGACTGGTTTGAATATGTAACAAGTCAGTCTCCTCCTTTTGGAGGTTTTGTCTCTGGTGTGGAAAATTGGTACAAGACCTTCTTTTTATTTACTTGTAAATGATTTCATAGAGTCAATTCATTCAAAATGGAGGGATTCAACACTGGGATACAGAGCCAACTTGGACCCAAACCAAGGCGCTGCTAGAAGAGTAGCTGCAAATAAGCGAGTTGTTGCACTGCCACTGACCGTATGTAGTACACGACTGGCCTGAGACGTAGGTCGCGCCACCAGAAGCCTTTGTGGTGGTTGCAACAGGCACCTTAGTAGTAGTTGTTTGAGGATTGGCTTTAGTAGTAGTAGTCTGCACGACCACTCTGGTAGTGGTTGTAGTTGTAGTTGTAGTAGTAGTTGTTTGACTGGAATAACAGCTGTGGTTGTTGGCTTTCCTGGAGTGGACCCATCACCCAACCAACATGCGTTCAGTGAGTTGGACCATTCACCTTGAATAAACCAGACTTGTCCGTCGCCACCAGTGACGAAACCGGAGGTTGGGTTACACCTGTTTTTTTCCAGTTCGTTTAGTTTCCGAAATATACTATAACAATCACTCACAAGTCACCGATTTCACCACCACTTCCGTTCCATCCAGTCGTTGGTTGTGGGTCAGTGACAGCTTCTGCCAATTCATGGGAAGCACTGTCCGTGACGGCTCTGAACGCGTCACCTTGACCGCCGGCACCACCGCAACCAAGACATTGTCCACTCTGATCTGGAATGACTCCGTACGCAACTTGTCCCGCAGACGTTTGGACGCTGTTGTGGAAAGCGCAGAACGTGGAACCTTCAAAAAAAATTCAAATTACTATCCCAATCACAAAGAACTAAGATGAAACAGAAAGTAAACTCACACTGCCCCGAAATGCTAACAGAAGGCGCCAAATGGAACGGAACATACGTGTTTGCATTCGGCTTGATAATCCCCTGCGACACCAAGTTCTGCAAGGCAGCCTGGATATCCGTTTCCGAAATCGATTTCTTGGAGGGTGAAGCAATCACATAGGATCCAACCAATTTACCACGGCCAATCTTTTGAGATGGAGTGGAGTACTGGGACATCATGTCCATCAAGGGGGAGTTGGCAACACTGGCGTAGAATGCGGTTGTCTGAGATTGGAAGAGAGTGTCGGAACCGTAGTACACGGGGAAAATCTATGCATTGTGGTTGGTTATTATGGTTGGCTTGTCCGTTCCTTGGCTGATAATACCTCAACATTGGCCAGAACTGGTCCGCCACCGTACTTTAAGGCAGCAGCAGGGGCAGCCTGCACTGGGGCATTATCCGAGACTGGAAGAGACTGTCTAAAGTCCTTAAAGGCGGAGACGGACAGGGCAAGGAGGAGCGCAGTAACAATCATCAGGGTAGATTCGTTTCTTGATGGTTAACGCCTGCATTGAGGGTAGGCCACTTTTAAAGCTTATTTTGAAGGTAGGTCGTGTGACGAGCATGCAAATGTGGGTGCGTGACCAACTTCATTGGGAAATTTGGTCACGTTTCAATCCACATTCCATCCGTTTCCGGGTGGCGCTGCTTCCTTATCTCCTCCTTTCAATTCATTTCCTTATTTGTTGTAATTATGACTGTCTCTTCTCCTACACTTCTTTGCTTGACCTGGCGGCTAACGACGAAAGCTAAAAGAATCTTACGATAGTCTCCTTATATCTTTTATATTATTGATAAGTAATTCGCCAAATATTTCGTTTAATTTATTGGGAAAGGAAAAGAGTTAAAAAAGTCCAAAAAACTGTTTGACTTAACAATTTGCCACATTTCTTAACGTAAACTCCTTCACGAACGTTGCCACATGAGAATACTTTGCATCTGCATACTTGATAAACACTCCCGCCTCCGTTCCAACTTCCGAAACAACTTCATACAACGCCTTTGCACATCCAACAAGTTGAGTCTCCGCATATCCCGTCGTTTTCACACACTCCGCATTCTACATGAATTTGTCAGCTCAACAAACTAAAAAACAACAAAGAGAGACTCACCCATTCCCCCGCAACGCCCAACACCTTCCTCCCCAAATAAACCGCACTCGCCACAACCATACTCACAGGAACCCCCACAAAAACCTCCCCCAAAAGACTACACTCACAAAAATACCTCGCCAAAAGCCCACACCGAACATCCGCCACCTTCCCTCCAACCCTCCTCAAAAACGAACACGGCCCATTATACCCAACCCCAAACCCAAACACCCCCAACATAAACCTCTCCGCCTTCAAAATCTCATCCGCAGTATACCCACCGCCCACCATATGCACAAGGACCTGAACACTCGGAACCATAATCTCTTCATACTTGGCCGCTACAAACAACGCAGTCACACCAACGAGCTGGAACTTCTCCACTGAGACGCCGGGTTTCAGGGACATGAATCTGTCAAGGAGGTTTATCGTGAGGTAGAGGGTTTCAGGGAGGAGTTTGAGTTTCGTGTGGAGAGTGTGCAGCCAGTCAACCAGCATTTTGCGCATGGGCCATGTTAGGTGCGGTTGGAGGGTTGTCATGTACTGTGGGTTTGGAAGGGTTTTCATCTGTATTTTTTTTTTAAGGTGAGGAAGGGAGGAAGGGGTGGGAGGTGAGAAAAAAAAGTATGGGTATGGTTTCTACTCACTTCCATTTCTCTCATATATTCAAAGATTTCATCGGCGTACTCTATGATTGGGTCTTGGGGTGGAGTGGAGTTGTGGAGTCTAGGGTTGTACACAGTGAGAGGTTTCGGGACGGCGGCGGCAACAGCTGACCGTTTTGTATGACTTGCATGTTGGTGATGGGTAGGTTTAGAGGTGTGGGTGTGGTGCTGTGCTTCTTTATGTTGGACCAAAATGGTGGTGGATTCCTGTACAGTGACTCTAGTTTGGGCAGATGTAGTGTGCTGATGGGATACCATGTCAACATCTCCATCTAATTCCATGGCAGATGCTGCAGTGTGATGGTGACGCGCGTGAGTGGTTGTATGATTGGCAGTGTGAGGTTTTGTGGACTGAGAAGAAACGAGACTGGAAGCTGTAGCTTGCTTTGTAGATTCGCGTAAATTATGGCTAGAATGCTGTTGTTGTTTCATAGAAGATTTGAGGATGCTATGCACAGGTTTTGCTGAAGAGGGGGGAGGAGCCTTCTTTTCGACAGGAAGGACAGAGCCGCTGACCGAAGGCGGAGGGACAATAATTGCGTGTTTTGCAGGAACATGCTGGTTCCAAGCAGGACGCTTTTGGGAATTTGCGATAGAAAGAGGCTGCTGCTGACGGAGACGCGATGCGACAGTTGCGCGGGCCCGGACAGCCAAGTTTGCGGATGAGTTTGACAGTTGAGGCAGCGATGGTTTTGACGTAGTTTCTTTTTGGGCGTGTGCTGATTGGGCCGTGTTTGAAGAAGTCCGGACGCGCTTTGCCCGCGCATCACCGGCGTCATCTGCTTCTTTGGTGACCACGCGCTTAAGAAGGGTCTAAGTGGTTCAAGGTTAGATAGGAGATAGTTTAGTTGGATGGAGCTGTGTTTGGGAAGGGGGTTGCGGTGTTTACATTGCTGCTGTTGTTGTTGGTGCTGGCGGGGACGTTGGCTACTGATCCATTCGTCATATCACCGAGGGCACTGCGGCGTGGGCGTACAGCAAGAGAGACTGTTTGAAAGGTGGAAGGGTTAGAGGGGTAGGAACGCGTTTGGGAAGCATACCTTTTGACGTTGTGTGTGTTGTTGAGGCCAGATTCTTCTTGCGTTCCATCTGTTCCGCATTAGCTCGTGTTAAGAATGATCCTGCCACTTATTTGAGTCTTACCAGGGATGCTACACCGGTGGAGGCTGCAACAGCTGCTGTGACTGTCGCTGGCCCGATCGATGCTCCAAAATGCATTCCTTTTTCAGAAAGAGTTTTGTCAGGAGAGCAAGTGAGAAAAAGGAAGAAGAAAAGAGGTGTTATTCTATTGAGTATCTCTTCACAAGTTCTTTCATTCTCTTCTCCTTCTCCCCTTCTTCCTCTATTTCTCTGTCTTGGTTTCTGTTCCAAAATGGCCCAACCAACCGATGTTGACACACCCGAGATTCGAGAACTGCAGTCGATGCTGGGCATCAAGGCACGCATTGAGGCATCGGATGGACGTATCTTCACCGGAGTATTCATGTGTGTGGACAAGTACAAGAATGTTATTCTGAGTGGGGCAGAGGAGTACTCTGTCAACGAAGATGAGGATACTGGTGAAAAGAAGGGTGGGTATTTTAATTGGACTGTTTCTTTTCTCTTTTGAATCTGTCTCTAACTGCATCTATCACGTTAAGATGAGAGGCGGTATGTTGGGATGATAATGGTACCCGGCAAGCACCTTGTCCGCATGGCAATTGAGTCGTACGCATGAAATCCAGGACGGCATCATCCATACTGTACTGTACATAGTCTAATAAAGTCACTTCATAATCATCGGGACTCGTTCTTCCCTCTTCTCTTTTTTCCGCGATCAACAACAACAAAACAAACAAAAACAACCAACCAACCACCCACCACATCCAAATGCTTCTTCGGCGGTACATCACCACAGCCGCACAAAGCCTGCCCATTTCCTCAATCCGCGACCAGACGATCGTTCCGCTGAGTCAGCGTGTGTTTCCCTCGTGGCTTCGAACAGCGGAGCCAGGCGATGTGCCCGTGTTTGCCCAGGCCTCGGAGCTGCGACTTGCCCGTTTGAAACAAGTGGCTCAGCTGCAGCGACGACGACGGGGGCGCAGATCGGCCGCTTCAACTTCAATGGCCACTAGGACTAGTCTGCTGTCAAATAACTTGGAAGCGATGCTGTACTCTCACTCCCACGCTGCCCTGTCTTTAAATCAATCAGCAAAACTAGAAAAGAAGAAGAGACTGCCGCCAAAGTACAGAGATCATACTCAGGTAACTATCCACCTTCCCTTTCTTTGATCAAGCACTCACTTCGTTACAGCTCAATGCTCTTCTATCACCCATCCTCGATCAACTCAACGACGTATCAGACACCCAAACAGCTACTGCTCTCACTGAACAATTGTTCCAAACTCTATTGGCAGCATTTCAGCCTTCATCAACTTCAACTTCAGAACTGCCCTTCCACCCTCGCCTCTTCCCATCTGCCTTACGGTCCCTGATGCATTCGGCAAAATCTATCCATCTCGCAGAATACCTTCTCCTTCGATATACCGAAACAATCAGTACCCACCCGGAGTTCACGCACGAATCACCCTTTGTCGAAATGGTGAACCAATACATACACGCAAAGAACCCTACCGCTGCTCTTTCCGTCATTGACCGTGCCGCGCGCATCAATTTGGCTCCAACATCTCGCCACTTACAAGCCCCTTTCCTTCTCCATGCAGCCCAAATTGACCCAGCTATTGCAACAAAAGCCTTGGAATCCATCCTCACTCATCACCACAGCTCGAAAGTATCTACCCACCTGTACAATCAACTTGTCCGCCACCACACAGACCCCGAAGTTGCCCACCGCACCCTCCTCCATCTCGCAAAAACAAAAGGCCCTGACGCTGAAACCTTCCAAATCATAATTACTCCCGACTCCGTCTACGACATTCTCGCTGACATGGAAAACGGATGGCCCCACGCCCTCCGCAACGAATCCGTGCAACGAAAAGTGCTCACCTCCGTCTGGACCCGGTCAAAACAACAACCCCATCAATCCAACCACAACAACAACGATAAATCAACCACCCTCCAACCCGTCCTAGAAACCGCCACACGAATCGAACGCATCACCCCTCTAACAATCTCCGCATCCATCATCCTCGCTCAAGTCTACCTCCAATCAAACAACCTCCGAAACAGCATGCGCGTCCTGAAACAGTCCCTCTCCACCGGACCCGGCGACGTCCGCCAAATCTCCCGCTTCATTCGCACACACGTGCTTCCCCACATGCACGCAACACAGCGACAAGGCGTCGACGGGTTCGACGCTGCAGTCGTGTACGACGTTCTCGACGTATGGACGCGTCTCTGTGTGCAAGGCGATGGCGTCGTTTCAATGCGTGATGCGTGTGGCGTTGTGGCGGTGTTGTCTAACATGGGCGAGTTGAAAGTTCTGAGAAGGTTGTATGAAGGCGTTGTGTGTCCTGAACGGGAGGACTGGGATGCAAGGGGGCTGGGTGTTGCGGGGATTAGGGAGGATCAGTGGCGTGTTGTTGTGGATGCGTTGAGAGGGGAGGAGGAGAGGGAAATTGTTGCGGCGGCGTTTTTGAAGGCGGGTGTTGGATTGGGGGTTCCGGATTTGGAGTTTGGGGAGAGGGTTGTGAGAGATTATGTGAGGATTTGTGGAGGGGTGGATGGGCGGCAGGTTGCGTTGGCGGCTTTGTTGGAGAGTTTGTTGGAAACTCCGAAGAAGAGTAAACGGAATGCGGTGGGGGAGGAAGAGGAAGATGCTAGGGTGAGAAAGCTTGCTGCTGGGGTTGTTGTTGAGTTTGTAAAGAAGGAAGGGTTGACGGATGATGCTGTTTTGGGCGAGTTGGGCAAAGGTTTGGCCCAGAAGTGAACTTAATTGAATTGATGATGACATTAAAATGCTTTGTTGGTAACTGATTCGATTACCAACAATCAAACAGTGCAAATGAAAATAATTTAGCTGTATTATTTACTTAGTTATTTGAAACATATTAATTTCAGCAGACACTCCTGTCCCCCTCGTCTCAACATGATCAGTCTCCATATCTGAATCTGAATCTTGGTAATTGCTTCCAGGTATTGATAGTTGCCGCCGTTCCCCGGTGACAGCAGCCATCCAGTACGTTGTTTTGCCAGACTCTGAATCAGGGTAATAATATGGATGCACAACAGCTGAAGCAACAGCTTCATCGCTTATTTTTGTAGCATTGATAAGCACCGTATTCGTGGTTGTGTCTCCAATATCTGTCATATTCCCATCATTCCCTTTTGAACTTGCACTCGAACGAGAAGCTTCCACCAAATCATAGACAAGTACATTTCCATTCGAATCCCCTGTGACAAGAAGCTTTCCATCGGGGCTTTGCGAGAATGCAATACGTTGATTCGTGTTTCCTGGACGGGGAAGCTCAAAGAGAGGTGCGCCATCCGCAAGGTTTCGTGCATCATAAGCTTGAATAACATTCGATCTGCGAGACGCAACAAGAATTAATGAGGCATCGGCGGCACTGAATTCGGCTTGAGTAACGCCAGTTCCAGGGATTCCTGAAATGAGAGCAACAGATTCGCCACAAGTTGTGTCATATACCGCAAACGACTTTGAGTATGAGGACGCAAGCAAAAGAGTCGGATGAAATGGAGAAGTAGACAAATGTGAGAGAAGTCCCTTTTGCCCATACGTTGACTTCCTGGTGGGCGTAGTGTTGAGGTACGAGAGAGGATTGTTTCCCTGGATATTGATATCAAATACAGCAATCTTGTTCTCCATTCCACCATACAGCGTTGTTCCATCTGGCGAGAAGGCAAGCGAATGCGGAGCAGTCGTCATGTCTCCATCAGCAAGCGCTTTATGATTCATCCAAATGGATTAGTGGATAGTATCGTCTCAATCAAGGTATAAACTCACCAGTGTACTTTCCCCTGACCAATCCAGTGTACGCATCAATCAACAACAAAGGGTGATCCCTTGTCGCAAGGGCAAACACGCAGCTTTCAGGATCCGCCGACCGCATTCCCGGCGCCCAGACAGCCGCATAAATTGGATCCGCACGTGTGAGGACAAGGGCTGCGTCCCGTGGGCCTGGGTCAGCTGCTGCGTCAAAGAGGGACGCAGGTGTGTTGAATAGACGGACTGTGCGGGACGAGTCCAGTGTGAGAAGACACGTTCCGTCTGGACTCCAATGGCCTGCGCTAAAGTAGAACTCATCGGTGCCGGGCGTGGCAATGTGGTAGTGTGCTTCTGTGCTCCACCTTTTTTGCATCCCTTCTTCCTTCAGAACTATTTTGACAGAGAAAGCAAAATAAAGCATAAATGATATACAATTAAGATTAATGCTGGTAGTATGAATACAAAGTTCCGGCTTGCTTCAGAAACAAAGTATTAATGAACACCAGTGTACTTGCCTCAATGGCCCACACAAAAAGGTAGTTTTTAGGCTGGTGGTATTTGTTATTTTGAATCTTAGGCAACGTCAGCAACTCACCAATTGAAACAGCAAGATTCCATGTTCAAACAGATGAATATCTTCCTCCTCCTTGCTGTCAGGCACCCCCTTTCCTTGTTTTCCATAATGACTCGCAGCCATCAACACCAATACAGTCAAGATCTGAAGTACAAAGAATACAGCTGATGCTACCATACTGTCTTGCCACACTTGCAAGTCTGTGGTATAAAACGCCATATATTTACCGTTTGGGGAAAAGATCACCATGGAATAAAAACACATGAAGGTCACAGTGCTACTCAAATGGCTCCATAGCAACGAGAAGATTCGTGTTCGCGCGAGTACCTTCCAGTTTTTGGTTACCTTCTTTTGAAATCTTAGGATGGGTTTCCTCCAAATGTATGTCTCCCAGATCTTCAAAACGATGGCCGCAGGTTGAAATGGTTCCCTTGGAATCGGTTCTGACAGCATCCATGCTTCAAAGGCAGGAACCATCCAAACTCCGTAGATTGCGAGAAGGAAGCAATCTGAAAAAGCTGTGAGCGCGAATAATCCGATATCATCAATTTCTGGAAGTGCAAACTTGAACCACGCAAATGAAACGGAGCTGAGAAAAATCTCGAGCCACCCTTCAGAGTGGCGACCATATGGAGCCTTTATATATTCGTAGCAAAGATACGTCAACGCGATACGGGCCATGAAACCGAATGTTGATGTTATCAACAGTGTATACCAAGTATGAGAAAACTTGATGACAACAAGACAGCCAAGGAATAAGTAAGCACCAACTGCAGCTGCCAAAAGAATAGAGAAGCATTTGAGAGCGGTTATAAAATCTGATTGATGTCCAGAAGGATATATCTCTTGCTGCCTCATCTCTTTGACAAATGCAAGTGAACAAAAAAATGAGCCAACAGACCATATAGCTGGCCCTATAGAACAATTGAGAAAAATTGCATACCAATCAAAGTTCTTACCAATTCCCCAAAAGAGGAACGGTATGGGATACAACCCAACCCAATACGGCACATATACGGTGAATATTAATTGAGTTAAATGTGCAGCCACCAATGGAGCAAGCATCCACCACGAGCAGACAATCACTTGCATCTTATGCTGCACATTCAAGAACGCGATAGGGAATAGCACAAAGACAACAAACAACGCCTCCACAAACACCATCAAATTCGAAACTTGATTTGCATCCCAATACTTTGTGGGTTCCGTGAGCGGAACAAGAAACAAAAGACAAATCAGTGAGACAGGAAAACACATATGAAACAACAACGTTATATACATTGAGACAGTAACTTTCGAATCAGTAGCGTCTGAATCTGGTAAGTCTTTGGATTGTGCAGGTGAATTGGAATCAACCTCCTCCTCACTCATTAAGTCAGGCTTCTCGGCGATTTGTCCCGTTGCTTCATTGATCACTGTTTCTTCTGACTCGAACAATACACGCGCCATTTGGTTGGAAGGAACAACTTTGCCGGGTCCAAATGATTTAATACTCAGCCTCCTGGACGCGATACTCGTGTGTCGAGGAAGTTCAGAAGGTGTTACTGTGAAGGAGCGATTGGGTGAGAATGAGAATAGGCTTGATCGAGGGGAGATGACGTTGCTTGGGTTTGATTCATCCATGTGGAGTGATTGATTGACGCGAAAATGACAGAAAGATTTACTAATAGAAGAAAGAGAAAAGGAAAAAAAGCAAATCATTTGCGTTAATATAAATATAGTGGTTGAATTTTGAATGTACTAAACCTGTATCTCGGCTCTGTTACTGTTTTGTCAGGGAGAGAGGCATAATAAGTTTTTTCTTATGAAAAATGATGTGAACTCACAACAGTATCAGACGTTACTGTGGCTAATTCGCTTTTGCTAGCCAGCCCATGCACGGACTTTCGATGGCTGAATGTTGTCTTATTTTGCTGATCCTTGTCGTCTTGTCGTTTCCTCTTTCCTATATGGCTTCCCTCCCTTCCTCTCTCTGCAACCCCACCTCCACTGCTCCTCCTTCTTGTTGAACAACTGCTACCACCACCTCCCATTCCAGCACCGCTTCCTCCTACCGCTATTCCCCCTCTTGACACACCAGTCCATTTCATTTTTCTATCCTCACCATGACCATCACCAGCTGCACCACCACCACTCGCACTTCTACTACCACTTCCACTTCTGCCAACTGCAACACCACTTAAGCGCATTTGCCGCATTTTGAGAGCATTGGCATTTGATGCACAGGAAGAACGCATTGCTCCAGTTGGGTCACGAGCCCCACAAAATGATCGACCATGCTTGTCCTTGTATGGGCAGTCTTTGTTGTGGCAACGAAAGAACTTTCCAATACCCACGTTGCCGTTGGTTCCATCAAGGCAGCGTTTGGATGTGTACGGCTCGCCAATGACAATGAGGGTCTTTTTGCGTATTGTAAATTCCTTCTTGAGGTTGTTCAGAAACTCTGTGTGACGTAAGCGTACGAGGATGTCCTTGTTTTCAGCTGAAGATATAAAAGATGAGAGACAATAAAGAGAATGAGTCCTCACCCGAAAGCTCAGAAGAGCCATTTTTCCCAATAAGGTCACCAGCATTGAAATCTGGAGAGTTGACAATGTCGAAGCGAATGAGGATGGAACGAGTCAAGGCATGAACCAGGTCCACCTTGCGACGGATTTCTGACTCATTCCTTGCCATCTCTTGAAGCTCACTAAGCACACGAATGCGAGCAGGAAAGGGATTGGCAGCTATTTCCTCAGGTGTCCGCCTCAAAAACATGGCATCCTGCTTGTCCCACTGTTCCTGCTTCTTTGCAATAGTTGCAGCGCAAACTTTTCTCCTAGCAGCCTCATAGTCCTTATTCCTAGCCTCCTCCAACTTTCCAAGTACTGCTCCACGCTCTGAAGACTTTTTGGCAACATCATTGATGAACTTTGTATTGGCCTTCTCATAGGCATCCTGAGCAGACTTGTACAGTAAGTCATTGTTGACTTTCCGGAGGAACATCACATGCAATCGCACATTCTCCTTCAAATGCTCTCGGACTTCATGAGCAAGATTTCCCCCTATCAATATCACTAAACCTCCACCACAGTAGATGACCTGAAAGAGAGAGAGTCCCGGATCCAGAGTTGCTTCTGATTTGAGTCCATTTGCTTGTGGTGCCCAATCTTTTCCCAAATTGTCCTCAAGTTGCCACAGCCATGCATCACATGTCTTCATATATGCTGATGGGGTCAATCCCTTCAGACAAGCAGGCATTGCTCCTTCAACATATTCAAACGATTTCAAGACATCAGCGTCTGTGCACATGTCTTCACTGGCCTTTTCCTGAAACAACTTGCGTTTCTGCTTGTGGGAAGCACCAGCTGAACCAATGAATTCATCTGGGTTATTTGGTTTCTTTGATGGTTCATTTGGAAGGTTTCGAGGTAGAGGAGGCAGCTTGGGCACATGTCGAGGAAATGATTCCTCCTTTGGTTTTGCATCCTATTTTGAAATAGGTCAGAGAGTTAGAGAGCAAAATTGGGAGAAAAGAGTAATAATTGAGACTTACTCGACGTAAAGGTATGTGAAGCTGCAGTCGGCCATCCTTGTAAATCAATTCGCTCTCAGCGACAAGAAACTCAACATGATCCAAGTGGGCAGTGGAATCAGCAATTTCTTGATATGAACGGTCTGAGCGAGGCATTATTAATGGTACTGGGCGTAGAAAATTAAGCTTGATCATGTTTAGGTCCTGGGTGTCATCAGACAGAGCGGAAACCTTTTCCAACTTGTTTGCAGCTGATTTCCTGCCAGCAACCTTGATTCCTGCTTCCTTATCCAACTGCTTCTGTAGCTTGGCAGTTTCCTTTGCCAATTTTTTCAAATTCTTCTCAGCTTCTTTCTTTTCCTTCATCTCCTTCTTTTGTGTAACAACAGCCTCCTTTTGCAGCTTCTTGTCATCCTTACTCATCCCCTTCAACTCCTCCTTTATTTGATCTTGCTCCAATGTTTTGACAAGGTTTGCAGCTTCCTTCTCGGCAACAGTGGACCCAATGTTTGGCAGAATGTTTCCTATTCTTGCATAAACAAACTCAACTTGTGGAGCTTCCTTGTTTCCACCAACAGCATATTGTCGAAGTGCAAGGTTGTAGGCATTAACTTCCTTGACAAAGGATGGATTGCTTGGGGCAAGAGGGTCTGGAGCTCGTAAACCTAGTCTCATGTTGGGTTTGTCAGAGCTGGAACCACCAGTGTTGATCAAGTTGGTCATGGTGAGTGGCCGGTACTTGTCCTTGGCGGAAATCTGGCACATGTCTTGTCCAAACTGACCAGTATATGCCCTGTTGAAGCCAAGAAACTGGACAAGAATATCCTTGGAACCTGTTAATGATATGGTTAGTATATTACATAAACAGAATCTTATCAACATACTCAATTTATCTGCCCAAGCCTTGATGTGAGTTTTGACCTCATTTGCTGCTTGAATCCAATGAAGTGACGGACACGTACTCTCGATAACGGGTAGAAGTTGAGTGAATCCGTGACCCTTTTTCATCAACAACTGCACAACTTCTGCTACACCCACAATATTCGACAACAAGACTGAACTTGCAGTAACTGAACCCTCCCAAAGTTGATTGTCTGCTGCATCAGCTTCCACTTTTGACTGAGTGTTTGCTTGACCCTCCTCACCTTTCTCCCTTTCAGCTTTTTTAAAGTTGAACTCAAAGTCAACGATACGAGATGAATTTGCTGAGAGAAGTGAGAGAACATGTTGCTTATTGCTCAAGATGACTGGAGCAGGATCAAAGGGTTCGCAGGTTGTTGGAGGACTGTTGTTGAGCATGGATGAAATCACTGCAACTTGGAACGAGAAGGCTGTCTCAATGTTGTCCTTTCTGATGCGTCCCTTCATCAATGGACCAGAATTAGATGTCTCACGACTTGCTACAAAGTTTAAGCCTGCGACAAGTTCCTCAGAAGCAGTAACCTTGACATTGACACGAATGGATTGAGCAAGCTTGGAACGCACTTCAAACACAAAAACAGTGTCCTTGGCTGGGATTTTGGCATACTTGGAAGTGTTGCGAACATTGAGCGAGTCTCCCCACTCCTTGGCAGTGAGAACAGCAGTGGACTGTGAATGGCCGTGTATTTCAAAATCAGAATTCATGCGACTAAATTCATTGATTAACTCCAACGCAGCAGGGGATTCAGTGAAGGGAGGGAATGGGGTCCTTTGCAACTTCTTGGATTGAAACCTGAGAACGTAGATGATTAGACAGTGAGAGAGTTGAGGGCAGGAGCACAAAAGTAGAAGGGAAATATACCATGCAGTAACAGCATTTGCCTCCACATTGCAATGCCTTGAAATAGCAGCTTTGACTCCAGACGTAGGACTGGTGTTCCATTTGAAGAGTGTGAACATGAAATCCAGATGGGTTGCAAACTGAAGGTCATTGACTGAAAGCTTCTTTGTGCTGTTGTTGTTCTCCACAACATCTTTCTTCTCTTCATCTACTAGTTCTGCCTCCTCCTCATCGTCACTTTCATCATCTGCAACAACACCAAGATCTGCCCCTGCTTCTTCATCTCTTGCATCTTCTTTACCAGCCCCAATGAGATCCTCAGGTTCCTGTTTAAAAAGCTCCTTGACACTTTCCACAAATGTTTCAAACACGAATTTCTTGGTATTCCACTTGTCCTGTGTCTTCATGAGCTTTCTGACACCTTTTCCCACATCAGAGTTGGAATCAAATAACACTGCCATCCAATCATGAACCAGTCCAGAAACAACACTTTCCTTCTTGGCAGCAGACCAGTTGTTGTTGAGACAAATTACAAACTGTCCTTCACCCTCCTCGTCCAACAAAACCAAGTATGGTCGACCCTTGAGCACAATCTTTTCAAGGAGCTTTGCACGTTCCACAGTAACCAAGTTCTTGGTTGGTTTGGAAAAGACAAGACCAGAGACTTTGGCCAAATCAGCATCTTGATTCAAGCAGGCAAGAAAGACCAAAGTTCCCATCTCACAGTGAGTGGCATCCTTGATTGGGGAGGCAAAGAACTTGACAAGAGTATCAAGTACCAGCACGAATGAGTCCTGTGGGTTGAGTTTGGCTTGCTCAACAGCACCAGCCCTAAGCTGATTCCAAGCAGACAGGGGTAACTCAGAAGCAGAGAGAACAACATCCAAATTTCCCATCTCCACTGGAAACAATTTGTGGCGATAGATTCTTGTGGCAGCCTCAGCAAACTTGTTGAGAGCAACTGTAGAGTTTGAAGCTGCAACTGTTGTTGAAGAGATTCGTGGGATTCCATCCTCAAAATCAATGGCAATATACTTTGCATCTGGATGATACTTGAGGTATGTTGCCACAAGATTCCCAAACTCAATAAAATACACAAGGGGAGTAGCCAGCTTCCGTCCATACTGATAAGCAATGCATTCCGCAGCCATTGTATTCAATATTGTTGCTAGAACTTCATCTGACCTCAGCCTTCTTTCGACATTGTCAAGCACTCCAGCAATCTCAATCTCACAATCAAACATTCTTCCAGCCTCGACAGACACAGTTTTGGATGTAGCCTTCTTGACAGAAGTTTTGGTCTTTGGGGGCACATACTTGAGATGGTCCATTTTTTCTACTTGGGACAACTTTTGGTTCTTGATGAATGTATCTGACAAAGAAGAGAGAGTCAACATTGGAGAAACAAAACAAAAAAAGATCTCACCAATTGTCTCAGCAGAGATACAAGAATCTTTATCTGTAGTTGAAACAGAGACATCCATGTCCACGTCCATGGTGTCAAGGCTCTCAAGTGCTGCAAACTTGTTGGCACCAAGTGGAGGTAGCTTCCGTAATTTGGGCAAGAAAACTGTTGGGTCAGTTTTGGCAGAAAGATACTTGGCCTTATGAGTTGCGCGAGAAGCAGTAGTTGATGCAGAGTAAGTTGGAGGGAAACGTGATCGTGGAAAACAGGCATTCCCTTCAGGGCTCCAACGAATCAGCCAATTCCGAACAGGATTCTCAGTTGGACTGGTATTACTCCTTTGATCCTTTT
Organism: Rhizoclosmatium globosum; assembly: GCA_002104985.1. Lineage (NCBI taxonomy): Eukaryota > Fungi > Chytridiomycota > Chytridiomycetes > Chytridiales > Chytriomycetaceae > Rhizoclosmatium > Rhizoclosmatium globosum. Next base: position 3,680 of record MCGO01000382.1, on the reverse strand, counting down.
GACCAACATAGTACTCTTTCAACCTCCATCCACTCAACACTTCCCACTGCTTTGGATCCATTAGAACAACAATAGAATCAGACGCAAGCTCATTTCCATTCCATTGTGCACTAAAACTAATGTCCAAAGAGCAATCAGCTGCAGGAGGCATCAACGGAAGTGGATATGTTGAGGGATTCAGGAGTTCCAAAATCTTCAATGCAATCCCCTGATTCTTTTCAATAGAGCATAGCGTACTTGTGCCCATAGCACAGGAATCCTCATGGTGAGCTGAAGGATTATAAGCAGATGCAACTGCAACTCTTGCCAACAAAACAAGATGAGGAGGCAGAGTACTTGTTTTGAGTAGGGGTTCAAGAAGCAAAGGTACAAGACCTGGAAGATATTGACGAGAAGACATGTGATTCAGAGCGTATTGAGGTGCAAAGGACTTGAGAGTAAGCTTGTTTGCCTTCATGGATGCAACCACAGCACGACAGGACTTGTTAAAATCTGAGGTAACCAGACTTTTGGAGTTCAGCGAGAGCATCAAATCCAGTTGGAGTTTCCAGCGAGCAGAGTCCTTGTGGTCAAGTTTCAACAACCCAACACGAGCCTTGTCCTGAAGAGGAAGAACATGCAGCAAACCTTGCGAGAAGGCAAACTGTTGGGCCAAGGCAGTAGACGGGCTCTCAGAGTTGAGAAAGTTGGGAGAGGCTGACTTGTGGAAGCAAGGATATAAGTCGCATAAGCCATTGGGGTTCTTGACAACTTTGATGAGTAATTCAGTGATGCTGGGCACCTTGTAAACAGCCTTCTTGAGAACAGGCCCAGTATCTCCTGCTGACAGCTTTGCATTGTGGACTTTCTCCATAAGGAGACCCAGGCGATCAGTTGGTCCATAGTAAGAGAAACCCTTCTTTCTCAATGAATCCTGTTGTTGAGAGCACCTCAGTACATAATTCAAACTGATTTGACAAAATACTCACATCCCACAATTTGAGAACACCCAACGACTCATCAAACTCAAACACCAAACCAATCAATGACTCTCGCACTGTGTTCATCGCCAAAGCTTTCTTGGTGATGCGAACAAGCTGGCTCTGATAACGAATGACAAAGGAGCAGATGTCACTTCGTTTCAAGAGCGGGTACATCTCCAGCAGAGTGGAATCACAATGATGAAGAATGCCAAAGAGACCTTGTCCATCACCCGAGGCCCTTTGCATGGTAGAAGAGAGGCCAAAGAGCTTAGCAGACTCTACACCTGCATGTTTCTTGAGATGGTTCCAAAGGCAAGCAGCATTGACACTTTACGACACACAAGTGCAAACTGAGGTTTGTCCAACAAGTGATTGCAAACTGTCAAAGATTTAACACTGACCAAACTGTTTTTCTTGAGAGCATGTTAGAATCAAATAAAACAAACACACTCACTCACTCTATTTTCATCTTCTTGAGTATGGCTTGACTTGTGTTTGGCAGGTCTGGGAGCAGAGTATGTGTCGCGATGCTGTAAAAGCGCAATCAGTGATAAGCCTCAACAGAAAACACACTCACTGAATACACAGTAGCAGTGTTCACGTACAACTCATCATGACACATTGACGTGTGAGCTCCACTTGTCATCATCTTGGCTCCAACATTCCCCTCCCAATTCTCGCCCAACCCAACATAACGACGAATAACATCACTTGGTGCAAGATTGTGGGTCATGGACGCTGTCCCAAAGCTATCATGAAGTGCAAAGCAGCTCCAACCCAACTGCTTCCCATCCTCCTTCAACAATTTGAAGGAATCCTCACACATCCTCCCCTTTACAGCCTCATCTTTGACCCCAAATCTCGACACTCCAGCAACAATTGAGCTGACAGTAGACAAGTTGATGACTCCTTTGATTTCCTTCTTGACAGAAGCTGCAACAGCTTTTTCCACACTCAACTCTTCCCCTTCACCTAACTCAAAATCCTCCCCCTCCTCCACAAACAACTTGGTTCCAGCAATGTATGGAGCAACAGACTCTGAACGAAATAGTCCAGCAGCATGAGGAGTATGAAAGACAGGAACGCCAGAGAAGAACTTGCTGGTTTGAGGTTGCAGGAGGAGGTCACGGTTGAATCCTGGGTTGCTGATGGGTTTTACTTGAAGGACACTGGCAGCATCAGAACCATAAGCGACAATAGCCTTCAGATTGCCTTGTGTCATCCAAACAAGAAACTCTATGGAGAGCTTGAGGTAGGCGGTAATGCACTTGTTGCTGAGCGAGAGACCGTGGCGGAAAGGAGACTGAGGATCCAAAAGCTTCAGACAGTAAGCAAGACGTTCCAAAACTGTGTCTTCGTGTATGATTGCAACATTGCCAACTCCATCAGTTGCAGAAGAGACAACTGCATCAAATAAGCCTTCAAGAACAGCAGACGAGTTTACGATGTCGTTAATCATTGCGAGATGCTTGGCCGTTGGGATGAGTTCGAGGGTTCTTGGATGTACAAGGTGAGTTCCATGGAACTCATCAACACCACACTTGGGGACTGTGATAGAGAGTGTTCGGGTTGCATTGGGACAGATACACGAGAATTCAATTGACTTTTTGACGGCAGCTGTGTTTGAGTGGGGATGGCCAAAGTGTTGAAGCCATGCAGTGAATCCCTCTGCTCGAGTCTCGGGATACTCAAACCCTCGTATCTTGGTGAGATTCAAAGACTCGTTGGCTGCAGAAATGAGGTGGTAGTAGGAGAGGGCGTAGGTGGCGAGATGTGACTGTGTGAATGTGTGCGGAGGAATCTTGGAGTTGTCGAAAATCAATCGACGCGGCTCCTTGAAGTCAAAACCGGTAAGTGGGATCAAAGAGAAACAAGAACGCAACCATTACCTCAATATCCATGAGTTCTTGAGGATTTAGGTTGGGTGAAGGAGAAACTTTCGCTTTCGTATTTCGGTGACAGTCAGGATCAGGTCAAGTGAGCCTAATAAATGCAAATTATAGAGTATTAGAAGGATGAATTCAGCGTGGAAAGGGTTGGGAGAGTGATCTGATGGTGTGAAGGTGAAGGGGCATCCGTTCGTCTACAATCCAGTGCCCATCTACTCCCGCGACACTGCGCATTCATTCACTAGAATTATGCTGCTGGGATGCAGTTGTGGCTGTTGGCAGAGGAGGGAGAAGATTGGGGGAAGAAACCATAGGTATTGATCCCTCACTTCCAACCTGTATTCAGTCTAAGGAATACCCTCTCAAAGCAGTCGAACTCCATCCACTGGTTACACTCATAGCCACGGAAAGTCGGAAGAGGACAGAAGGGGAGAGAAAGGCGAGGAAGAATGCGACGACTCACCAGAGTTGTTGATAGGAAAATGGGAGTCAGACTCAGAATCACCACTTTCGGCAGAAAGAGTCTTTTTCGCTCCTCCCTTCTTTCCAATAGCGGAAAATTGTAAACAGGCTGCAGCGTATTGTACTTCAAATCTACGCAATGTGATAACATAGATTAAAGAAAGGTTGCTTGTGACAAAGAGTGTGCATTTACTTCTGAGGACGAGCAAATGCTACAGAAGAATCGAGAGTTGAGAAGAGGCAATATTTGGGAAAGATCGTTCATGGCAGACTGCATTAAATGAAGAGGAGAATGTTGACAGTGACCTGTGTCGAGATATTAGTTGATGAGACTTGTCAAGAGGTAAGGTAGACCTACCGACTGTAT
>MCGO01000381.1:0-23100 GCA_002104985.1 Rhizoclosmatium globosum | reverse complement strand
ATTTAAAAATTTACTTTTGCATATAATATATTAAACTTTTACATAGATAAATTCTATATCATTTGAATGTATAACAAATAAAGACAATTAACAGCAATTATTTTAGTATTAATTTTGTCTGTAGTACAATAAAGTCAACTTACAGCAATATAAATTTTGAACTTTTATATAGTTTAATATATAAATTCTCATGTTGTCTAATATAATAGAGGCAACTTACAGTAATATAATGTAACTTCATACGATCTTATAGTGTTGTCTATTTAAATAATAAAGGTAATTATAATCTTAAATTTTACTAATTGCTTTAAATTAATACTATATGTTGTGTAAGAATAATTATAGACATTTTTACTTAATAGTAAATTAAGTAAACCACATTTAGTTATATTGGTAATTGTAATAAATGCATAATATAACATGTAGCAAAACTATTTAGTTATTCAAAAGATTAGGTATTTTAGTTTTATTAAGTAAAAGCTATATATAACAATTATAAATTGTGTTAGATATTATTTACTTTTAATCTATATTATTTTAGTCTTATAAAATATTAGTTTAATTATTTTTGATGCAAATATATTAATCTTTTAATTTATTATACACAATAAATATGAAGTTTATTAACTTATTTATATAAATGTAATAGCTCTATATATAAATTTAATACGCTATAATTAATACACTATAATTAAATACGCTATAATTAAATACGCTATAATACGCTATAATTAAATACGCTATAATTTAGTCATTTGTAGTAAATAAATGTCGATAATTTAAAGATTTACAAATAATGTAAATACTCAGAAATAATTAACCTTTAAACTACGATGTGAGTTTAAATAATATACAAATATACAAATATTTACTAGATATGCACAATAATTTAAGTTAAGTTAAATTTAATAAATACATGTTAAGTTAAATTTAATACATGTTAAGTTAAACAGTCTACGACTGACATATGTTAATTCATAGAAATATTAATCAAAAGTTCAAGTTAATATTAGGATTTACACTATTATAAAATACGTTTTAATTAAACAAGTAAACATAAAACTAATTAAAATGAGTAAATTTAAGGTAAACAAGGAAAGTATAATTATTTAATAAAGTATAATAATTAAATAAAGTTTTATTATCAGTTACATAATAACTTTAAATAAAGTTTTTTATTAAATAAATTGTATGATATTAATATAAGTTAAGTTTTATAGACTTACGTAAGTAAATTAATATTACACCAAATAATAAAGGTTAATTGTCAATAAACGTTTATCAATTTATAAATTTAATAGTGTAAATCCTAATAAATTAATATGTAAATCCTAATAAACTTAGTATGCAGATATTTATATATCTCCTAGGTAAAATTTAAGGTTTATTAAAATATTGAGTTAATTTAAAGTTAGTATATTAAAATTATATTATATATAATTGTAACCAATAAATGAAAAGAAATATAGGGCTACACACCAAGAATCCTAATAACTATACGGAGGTAACTAAGTTAAGTTGGTTAAATTTAAGCTTAATTATAATATGTATAAAGTAATTTAAATTTAATCATTATAGATTACATAAGACTATTTTGTCAAAGGCATAACATGTTACATTAATAACATAAATTATTAAATATTACATGTTCATAGTATAATGTTACATGTCCGAATAAATTAAGTAATTACAATAAATAAACTCTAAATTAAAGATAAGTTTAATTTAAATAAACAATAAGATTTTATATTAACCTATAATACCTTATATTTAATTATACATTTACCCGATAAAAGTACGTACCCAATATTACATATTGTAGTTGTATACTAAATTAAAACATATATTATATAATACTTACCATATATTTATTTAACATATATAGATCTTGCTGCATATCAAAAATTTTCATGAAAATGTTTTTTTAATTATACTTTATCTTTATTAGGCGCTATTTATAGTTGAATTATGCATTATATTTTAGTTTAATTATATTTTAGTTTAATTATATTTTAGTTTAATTGGGTAACTTTAAATGATAAAATAATAGTTACAATAAATGGTCTAATTAATTTATCTAAATTATGAAATTAACAGCTTTAACTAATGGTTTAATTTAAGAGAAATGCCGTTTATTTTAATAGAAATACTACTTAATAATAAAGTTTATTGTTAATCCTTATAAGTTAATAATAATAAAGTTTACTTAAATAGTAGACAATCATATTGCAAACCAAAATATATAGTAATATAGAGTAAATAAGTTAAAGTAGATAAGTTAAAGTATATAAGTTAAAGTATAACCTGAAGATTAACTAGCACCTATAATAATTAAAGATATAATTATATAATATACAGTATAATTATAAATAATAGTTATGTTAAGATACTTTATAATAAAAGGATAAGATTTAAAGTAAATAAGTATATAAGAATATCTTAAGATATTTTCTTAGGAGGTATTATAATTAAAGTATATAGTGTATAGTGATCGATATATATTATGAGTCAAATTTTAAGAGTTAAATTTATAGTATGTAATTATTAATTAAAGTATAATTAACATAGTATAATAACTATAGTTATATAGAGGAGATTAAAGGATTCAGTCTACGACTGTTCATTACTATTCACATTATCATATTATATTAAGTATAAGCATAATATATAATAAAAAGTATAATATTATATAGTAAAGTAAATATCATATATTTAATAATTAGAAGTAGTTTAATAATACAAATATCTTAAGATATTTTAGTAAAAGATATTATATGATAATGTATGCCACTCATTAATAAACTAATGTATGCCACTCATTAATAAACTAATGTAAATAATATTGATTTTACTTACAATATTTGTTCATTTTATAACATAAAATTATTAGTTGTAATTCTAAAATATACTGTAATACCTTAAATAAAAGTATTATCTAAAATTTAAAGTATACCGTATTACCTAATGTAATTATTCAGTATAAAGTCTAAATGAGATAATCACGTTAAATATATATTTAACTTCAATGATAATACTGTTAAATTAGGATAAGCATTATAAATTATCCCGTAAATATGACATAAATTTCCGTAAATATGACATAAGATTCCGTAAATATGGCATAAGTTTCAATTAGTAAATGAGACTGTATGATATTATGTAATATGAGCCGTTCAATATAATGTAATATGCTCAATGTAACTTTCCTATTGGATAATGCTCAATTTTAGTCTTAATGCTAACAATCAAATATCTTAAGATATTTTTATATAATTTTAATTTATATAATAGTTTTAATTTACATAATAGTTTTAATTTACATAATAGTTTAATTTATAGTAAACTTAAATAAGTTTAAAAATCTTAGTAAATCTATATAAATATATTAAACAAATTTTTAATTTAAGATCATACATATATTTAATATAACAATACAAAGAATTAAGTATTACAACTTTATATAACTAAGTATTACTAATTTAATTAACCAAGTTACTATTAAAATTAACCAAGTTACTATTAAATTAACCAAGTTACAATTCCATATAATTCAGTTGTTTTATAAAGTTAAATGAATGATATGCTTAATTGTATTAAGCCTTATAAATTATTATATAAACTCCCTAAACTAATCTAAGTACTATAAGCTAATATATAACTCCTATAAGCTAATATAAAAATACTAAATAACTTAATAATTAATGCTATAATTTAGTTAGTGTTATTATTTGAAATTATAAATTATAATTGTTTAAATCAACTTAAATAATTGTATACTTTGTAAGTATAGTAGAAATAAGCCTCTTTAATAATATAATATAAAATTACCTCCAATATAAATTATTGATAAATTAAAATAATATAAGTTACTGATAAATTAAAATAATATAAGTTACTGATAAACTAAAATAATATAAGTTACAAGCTTAATTATTGGTTAAGAGTTAATTATTTATATACTATTTAAATTAATCGCATATAAAGAACATGAAGCAAATACTTTATAATTTACACAACATGTATAATAATAAGTTTAATCTTCGTTTATTTAATTTCTAATGTTTGGTGTAGTGGTAAAATAGGATAGCACAATGTTATGTTTGTATAGCTTAATTAAATATAGCTTAATTTGGTATATAATTTGGTATTTACTTTAATATCACTCGTTACGTATAAGGTACATTTAGTTCAATGTATGATTGAAGTTTTAACTTGACTCACTTATAAATTAATTCATTTAGTTAAACTTGTGTTTATACTTTATACTTTACTTTTATTTAGGTTTTACTTTAGCAGACCAACGGTCTCACGATAACACCACGAGTAGGTAGCAAATAGTTATCATAGTATAAGGAAGATAGCATTTAAAATAATCAAATGATTCAGATATACCTAGTATGAAAGCTGTAGTATATCACGGAGATGTTCTATCTCCTTTATTATAAGAAAAACTTAAAACAGACCGTGTTTCCTCCTTAAGATGATTTCAGGAGTTAACGTTGGTAAACTTAGCTTGAGAACAACTATGTTTAATCTTCACCAGTGGTTTACATAATCAGGTCCTCTCGTACCATGATCCTCGATCTTAATTTTTCCAATCTCTCTGAGGATAGGGACCGTACTGTCTCGCGACGTACTTAACCCAACTCACGTACCTTTTTATGCAGAGAACAGCTGCACCCTTGGGACCTCTTGCAGCCCCAGGATAAGAAGAGTCGACATCGCTATAATGTTAGGAAGTAAGTTAACTTCCCGATATTTGAACAAAGACTTGTATCTTTCCACAGCTCAAACATCCCTAATGTTTCCATTAGGATCGGACTATATCATCAGAGTAAATTACTCTGTCAAGCGTGTAGTCTCTGAGATACCTACTAAAGAGCTATATGACTATAATTCTCGTTGGTTATCTGCTGATTATCCAATCTTTTAAATTTACTAATTGCTTTAAATAAGTTGTAACATAGTGTAAAGTAGTACTCTAGTTTTAAGGTAATTATAAAATATTTTAATAAATCTTTATGTTAACCAGTTACTGCACTACACTATAATATTAAATACTAGCAAAATTAGAGATAAAAGCTCTAAGGATGTTCCAGCATATCGCTTGAATTCTAAATCTGTTTAAATTATAACAGAAATGCCCCGATAAATAACTAACTATATACTACCTTAAGTATGATTTTGTAATACATACTTGAAAAGATAAGTTATTTATATTATTAAGGTGCCGAGCGTAGAGTAAGATGTGGACTCCAACTCTATACCAGCCTGTTATCCCTATGGTAGCTTTAATTCTTTAAGCGGAAGCAAAAACTTCCGGATCACTATGACAAACCCAACATAGAGCAGCTATGTTGAATTCCAAGGAGGCTTGTTTGCCAACTTGTCAAGTAAGTTTAATCCATTATGAGAGCAATAAATTGCGAAGAATACATAGTATTCTCTCTTACCTTTGTAATGCTTCGTTACAATTTAGAAGCACACCGCCCCAGTGAAACTGTCTTTGAATCGTAGAAGGACTAAAAGTCACGTCGATTCATAACAGTGAAGCTCAATAGGGTCTTCCCGTCCGCCAGAGAGTTACGGGTATTTGCACCCAAAGTATAATTTCACACAGTCCACCTAAGAGACAGTCGGAAGATCGTTCCACCATTCATGCGGGACACCAATTAAGTGCCAAGGAATTTCGCTACCTTAGTACCGTTAGCATTTATCTCAAATATTTTTAAATGAGTTGGACTTTATTTTCCCACCTAAGTTAAATATTAATAAAGTCGTCAAACTTTTTAACTTAGATTTGCTAAACGTAAAGTCTCTGAGGATCCTACTAAAGATCAGCATAATACTGAATATTGTTGGTTTCCTGCTGATTGTCCAATCTCTTATATAAATTTTAAATGATTATCAAGTAATAAGAGCTCTAAGGAGGTTCCAGCATATAGTTTAGTTTTATGTAACCCTGACGTATTATATTAGCAATAATATTATAAATTCACAGATTTATAAATAAGCACTCTATTTTCAGGTTTAGAACAATCTCTATAAGAGTTCATTCCGCTTCGAATAGCAAGACATTGTGTTTTACCTGCTTCAGTCAAATGTTCTTTTTTAGCAATCAAGAAACATACTTTTCTGAAATCAGCATAATCCAAAGATTTGTTACCCAAAATGTAATATTTATCAAAAAAAGGAATAATTACATTAATTAGATCCGCAATACCAGACACCACCAATTTACTGTTTGGAGAGCTTTTCTCACCAGACACACCACCAACCTTACCAAAATAAACCCAAATAGCCCACAAAACATGTTGGTTAGTTACAGATTGGCTGACAGAGAACATGCCTTTAACACTAGTAGTTTTATTAATGAAGAAACTACCATCGCCAGAAACAAATCCTGCAATCCACCAAGGATCCAAAACTACTTGAGAAATCAGGTTATCAACTTCTGTAGAATAAATACAATCAATTTTTTTGTTTTTATCTACAGGATTTTTGAATTCACCGTAAGGTGCGTTCAAAGACAAAGAAGGCATATTAATACTATAGATCATAGCGCGATTTTCAGGCAAAGTATAGTCACGACCAGTATTCATATTAGCCCACAACTGAATAAGTCTGTTATGAGTGTTCTGAGAACTTGTTCCATGAAGAATAAAGCAAGCTTCACGAAAATCACGGTAATCTAGAGCTTTATTGCCAATGATAGGGAATTTGTCGAAAAATGGAATAATTACGTTAACCAATTCTCCTACATTAGTGACAGAAAAAACAACCAAATTACTTTTTTTGTCAGTACGTACAATACCTACTTTAAAAAAAGATTTAATAGCCCAAATTACATATTGGTCGGAAGTTGTAATACTTAGCATAAAACCAGGAGTAATTTTAGATTTAGAATTACCCAAGAAAAAAGAACCCTCTGCTGCGCAGAAACCTGCAATCCAAAAAGGATTCAGTTGTACTTCATTAATTTTATGTCTAATATCTTCATTAATATCAGCTGGTACCTCTACTACAGCTTTAGAAACTTTAGGTGTTTTAGAAGCTTCAGTAGAATATTTTGCGAAGTAACGTTTATTAGTAACGTACCCCGGGATAAATGTATAGAAAACCATAGAATAAACTACGTCATAATGACAATAGTTGGTAAACAATTCAAAGTAATTAATTACTTCATAAACAAATAGAACAATGTTGAATGCGTTATATATAATTAGTCTCTTAAACTATGCCCATTAGAATTTATTATAGAGTCATTTATACCTTGTTAACCTCACGGCCAATTATGGGAATCGAACCCACTTATAAACAACTACACTAAAATAACCATATCTACCCAGATTGGGTTTGCGAGCCCGTTAAGCATGAAGATCAGGTTAGAATCTTCTTTAATGTAAAATAAATAATAATGTTAGCATTTTTATAGCGAAATGCGGAACGCTTAGATCGATGCCAATATTAAACACTTAAGTGTCCAGTTACAGCAGCCATTGACTAGAGCTTAGATTATGACAACGCGAATTGGATAATTTTCACTTACTAGCATAGGGCAGATGACGTTATAAATACTTCCTTATGAAGTTTGCTTATAACTGAGTTCAAAGTCACAGTCGCCTTCCTGTTTGCCGAATTCCTTTTAGATGGGTAGCTGTACCCCTGCGAACATTCAAGTTCTAGCCCACCAGTGTCGGTTTAAGTATGGTACTTTTATTTCCTGATTGACAAAACCATCCCTAATTAAAGGTTAGGTACCAAATAACTCAGACGTGCTTAAGACTATCGTCGAAAACCTAGGGCTTGAGGGGAGAGAGATTCTAACTCTCTTTTTTACGTTACTCATGTCAGCATTATCAAAGAAAATATATATCTTCTCGTATCGCTACCGCAACATTTGTTGCCCATGGTTAAAGTATATAACATAGAGATCCGTACATTTCTGACAATATGACCTAAAGTTTATAAAACTCTTCCTTGTGGTGTTATCCACTCTCTTAAGGGTAGAATCTACTATTCTTACATTATGAAGGTATTTATCAGCTGATTGTCTTAAATTCACTTAGCTATAATTGGGGAACTTTAACCTATGGATGGAGTTGTTTCTCTCTTGACAATAGACCTTCTCATCTACCGTCTGATATATTATTTATCATGTTATCCCTTTATGAGAACAGACTAATCTGGTACTATACTGGATAAAGAAAAGAATAATACAACTACTTAAATAGTTTTCGCGATAAACCAGCTATATCCAAGTTCGATAAACATTTCACCACTAATCAACATTCTTCAAAGGATTTTGCAACATCCCACAATTCACCAGTTATGAATAAACTGGCATTAGTTAATTGTAACTTATTAAAGCTAATATATTTATATTTAAACATACTTAAACATATTAGAGCTAATATATAAAAGCTAACTAGCATTAACTAATTTACGCTTTAGCGCAAGGTAGACTATATCTTCACATATCTATAATATTATATGCTTGTGTACTTATCAGTTTATTGTATATTATTATATTATTTGGGAGTAATTTTATACATCATTACAGGAATCATATAAGGAGTAACCAAAGATCTTAGTAGATCCATAGAGTTAACTCTAATGTGAATTGTCCAAGACAAAGGTTTATCACCTTTATATGGCAATTTATCAAAACCACGAGTTCTAGTGTGAGTTCTAACAGTATTTTGCAAATTAAATTTATCTGCCAAAAGTTTACTCAAAAAAAGAACTTCTGCTTCAGTGAAGCCATCAGTACTAATACCTGTGCTAGTACGATCCATATAACCGTCGTCCATAATCCAATAAGCCAAACTAATAGGTGTTACGTGGTTAAGCAATAGAGGAGATACAAATTTAAGTTTAGAATTTTGATAAAACAGGTCATAATAATAATCAAGTGCAGGCAAACTTCTAGTAGCAAAATAAGAAGTATAACGACCTGCTTTAGAAAGAGATACTTTAATATCTTGTTTAGTGATATTGCCATAAATCTCTTTTAGATGTTGTGCATAAATAAGAGGTGCGTCTTTTCCACCTCTATGAAAAACCAATCGTGGAAATTTACTGTTCAAGCCTTTTTGAAGATGGCCATCACCCAGCAAATTACCCACAATAGCTTCTTTTTGAAATTGACTCAAATCTGGTCTTTTCATAAGTAAATAATATGAGCGTAGGTTACAAAAGTTATAAGCTTAAAAAATATATTTATATATTTATATATTTTGATTATAGGTGATTTATAACTTAACTTAATCATAAGTAATTTTACAACTTAATCATAAGAATAGGTGCATACAAAATTAGCCATAATTAACTAAAAATAGCATAATTTAAGTGTAAAAATGTTATAACAGTTGATAGATTAAATTCCATAAAATTAAATAAATAGAGTTGGGTTTAATTAAATGGAGTAAATAGCGTAAAGAGCTATTTAAGCTTCAGTAAAGTAAATAATAGTAAATAATAATAAATAAATAAATAAATAATAAATGTTATTAAAGTAAATAATAAATGATATTATGTCGACCATATAGTCGTTACGGTTCCTACTAGAAATAAATTTCGTTGGTTACCACGGTATTGGCAAATCCTCCTTATGCAAGTTATTAAAAATAAACTCATAAGGTTGGGCTCTAATGCTGTTTACCGTTACGGGTCGATTAACAAGCAAATGTTTACTTGTTCGGTCTATAAACCTGATGTTGACTGGTTCACCTGGGTTCGGGTCTAATAGTTGGAACTTACACTGTTTTCACTCGACTTTCATCTTGCTCCAAGCTATTAACTAACTGACCCATTATGCAATAGGTAAAGAATAAGAGTCTTAACTCCTCTTCTCTTTAAATGCCAATTGTTTCATGTTCTATTTCACCACACATCCGTGTTACTTTATTCAACTTTCCCTCTCGGTACTATTCACTATCGCCTACTATTTTTACTCAGCAAAATCTCCCTAGAGACAAAGTACCGAAGTACCCTGCTTATTATTGAAAACGTATACCTGTTTGGGTATAACAGTTTTCCAGCTTTTATCCTTTCGCTCTTCACTACTCGGAGAGTTAAGTCATATGACTGTTCTTTAACCAGTTACTTAGATATTTCAGTTCACTGGCTTATTATTGAAGGCTTTAACCTTTGGATTGAGTATAAGAAAATAAACATCGCCATTATCCTAACCACACAACTTTTGTTGTCCAATTAATAGTAGTCTAGTAATCCACACTTGGCATCTTTTATGCTATCTTCCCTCGAATGGAACTTGTCCGTTATTCTTAGTCCTTATAAATATATACTTGTATGTTGGGTATTGTAAGAGTTGAATACTAAGATTAACCGGGTCACTTCGCTAATATCCCTCATTTCATTCGGTCTATATGACTCGTCTCAAATCAAAGATTTGCCTCCTAAAGTCGGTCGACTCGTGCTACGTTCCTTTGTCACAAGTTTAAATAATTTGTCATAAGTTTAAATAATTTGTCACAAGTTTAAATAATTTGTTATTATAATTAATTATTAAAAATATATTAAGATATTTTTTAAATAATTTGTTATTATAATTAATTATTAAAAATATATTAAGATATTTGATTATATAAAATATAAATATATATTAAGATATTAAATATATTAAGATATGCAACTTTATATATAAATCAATATTTGTGAATATATCCAATTAACTATTAGGAAAATGCTCGTATATACTTATATTAACTATTAGGTAAATGCCCTACTATATTTATATTAATCAATTTAGTTAAATTAAATAACACGTATTTAATAATTATGTACTCATAACAACTAACAATAATAAAATAATTATTAATCAATAAAATATATATAATATCAATAAAATATATATAATATTAATAAAATATATATAATATCAATAAATTATATATAATATCAAGATTATACATTAGATTAAAGGGACTACAGTCTTGAGCCACTATTTAGATTATATGATAAAGTATATTTAAATATAATGTTATTTATTCTATTTACGTCGTGATTAACTTATAAATAAAAACTCTTATTAAATTATATTTATTAACCTAGTAAATCATATTACCAACGTAATTAATAACAAGTGCTTGCGGCTTATATAAAGGATATGCGTTTGCGGTTTATGTTTAAGGTTACTGTGGCCTATATTTATGATATGCGTTTGCGGCTTATTAACTCAATTAAATTATTTAAGTTAATTATTTAAGTTAATTATTTAAGTCAAATATCTTAAGATATTTGTTTAACAGTCGTAAACTGTCTAATTCTCAACCAATTATATATGGAATATTAACCAAATTAATATTATTTAATTCTCAACCAATTATATATGGGATATTAATCAATTTGGTATGGAATATAATAAACGACAAAATAAGATTAATATTCTAACTTTTATCTGCTAATTTGTACATTAAATGCATGTGGTAAACTAAGGCTAATTTGTAAATTAAATGCATGTAGTAAACTAAGGCTCAGCGTTTAACGCATAGGCTAATTTCTTGTAACTCTATATAAACTAAGGCTAATCTATTTTAATTTTAAATAAACTAAGGCTAATTTATTTAATATTATGTGAAACTTATGATAAATAAACTTCAACATAAAAATAACTTATGATAAATAAACTTCAACATAAAATAACTTATGATAAATAAACTTCAATATAAATAACTTTGTTATTAAGAAATTAAACTATAACTGAATTTATTTAAATTGCGCTACGGGGTTTACAATTAACCTAGGGGGAATGAATACATTCAGTCGTAGACTGTTATATCCAAAATTACGTTCAGTCGTAGACTGATATAAAAATAATTAAGTAGGGGGAAGACTAATAAAGCAGTAAAAAATACCCTAAGTAATACCATATGTGTGCCCTAGGCTCGACCATACCAACACCTTCGGCTCTACCATACTTATAGTTCTACCATACTTATACTTTAAGTTCTACCATACTTATACTTATAGTTCTACCATATTTATACTTTAAGTTCTACCATATTGATTAAATTAACGTTATATTTAATATGTTATATAATACAAATATTTATTTAAATGATTAAATTATTTTAAAACTAGGTGATATACTATTCTTTAACATAATTTCTCCATAATATGCAAGCAGTAGGAATTAACCTTACCTTTAATAATCAAGTAAGAATTAACCTTACCTTTAATAAAATAACCTTGTAGGAATTAACCTTCTTGTAGCATAATCAACTTTAAACAACAAAAGGTTGTCACATAATTTAACATATAATTAACAATAATACGCGCTTGCGGCTTACTAAATTAAATTATTTATAAAAACAATATGTCATAAGCACTGCTAGTATTAACTTTCAATATCATATAAATTTAACCCTCTGTATTAAGTCTACGACTGTTTATACTTTAAGTTCTACCACAGTCATAGACTGAACATTATTTAATTTAATTAAATATGAGTCAATTATTAATTGAAATTAATTAAATCTCTAATTAAAAATAAAATATCTAATTATAAATTAAATCTCTAATTATAAATAATTTAATGAACTTAACTATTATACTATGTTGGCATAATTATAATTAAACTATGCTGGTTTCATGCTAATTTAACTATGTAGGTCTCATACTAATTTAACTTAAAAATATCTTAAGACAGTCGTAGACTGCTTATCCACACTAATAGTTTTAATTCCTAATATACATAATTTAGCCTATCTAATATATTTTACTTAACCTATCTAATATATTTTACTTATGTTTATACTCTTTATTGATATTAAAAGATTATACAACCATTCAGGCTTTATACTATAGAGAAGAGTTTATTCTATATTTAATAATTTATCCTATAGCTAAGAGTTAATTCTTAAGTTAGTTTGTATTGTCGTTTGACATAGGCAAAATAATTAAATAGAATAACCATAATATTAAGATATAAAGAATAACCATAATATTTAAGTTTAAAGAATAACCATAATATTGAAATTTACAATCATATGAATTTATTATCAGTCTACGACTGTAATGTATAAGGTATATTGCAACTATTAATTATCGCCATTATTTATATTGCTATTATTACAGGAGGTTAACTCCGACTGTTACATTAAATAATTTAATAATGTTTAATTATTGCTAATATGTAATAATTTTGTAAATTTAGTATAAAATGGACAAGGTTTATGGCAATATGGAGCATTTAAATTAATGTACATAATGTGTAGCAAATGATATAGTATGCATAAATCTTATCTTTAATAAAATGTAGAGTTAGGATAGTATTATAAATATAATGTTCAGCAGAGCATAACTTTGTATTTAAATTAAGTCAAATTTTACCTCTTAGTATATAAATATAATGAATCAACTATTTTAAATAAAAATAAACAACCTCTTAATAATTAAAAGAATAACTAATAATTTAATAAACTAAATATCTTAGAAATCAAATATCTTATAAATAAATATAGTTAAATATTAAGTATACCAAGCATAGAGCTAATTTGCATAAAGTATTAAGTATACCAAGCATAGAGCTAATTTGCATAAAGTATAGGTTTAATTAACTCTTGCATTTTAAACATAAAATATTTGGGTTATAAAGTTAAAAGATAATTAGCATAGTGGTAGAATTAAGCCAAAAACATTTTCATGAAAATTTTTGTGTTATATTTTAGTATAGGGTAAACTTACGATATACCAATATGTGAATATAAACCAAGTTTAATTTATGCTCTTATAAAACAGGTTAATTTATGCTCTTATAAAACAGATTTATTTTTAATGTTTATAGTTAAATAAGTACAATTTCAGTCTACGACTGTTCTTAAATTAATATGATATATAAACTTACAACTATAGCACCCATCCTTAACTTACAATAACATGATACTTCCTTAATAAGTAAGCTTTATTATAACTAAATTTAAATTTAATGACAAAGAACTTTAATTATGATAATTAAATTATAAACTTAGATATATGTGCTTAAATTATAAGTTAAATTTGTAGTACTAAAGGTTTATTTAAGTAACAAAGTATAGCTATTTACCAAGTTAATAACTTACGGATTTATATGACTATTATCCTAGTTAATAAAAATAAAGGATTATTTAAGAACTTCAAGGATAAAGTTTTATCGAAGCTATTAGAATTATGGCTTGCTTTGCTACAGGTTAAATTAGCTAGGACAGCCTAGACTGTATTAATTAATTTTAATAAACTAACAGTCTATAACTGATATAAATAAACATATCTAATGAGTAAATATAAATTCTATAAGTAAATATAAATTCTATAAGTAAATATAAGTACTATAGGTAAACTATCTAACTAGTATAAAGTAATCTAAGATATATTTAGTTTAATAATAAAGTATTAAATCTCCATAAATTAAATGCTTATAATTTATCTAAATTATTTGAAGGAATTTAAATGTAAGTAACAGTCTATAACTGATTAAATGTAAATTGATACATAAACAATATTTTATATTAAAGCAACATTTATATACTTTATATACGTTAACTGTTTATTAATATACAATATATATATATAGTCACCATTTATATAATACCTGCTTATTTAAGAATACTCCTTTATTTAATACTCATTTATATTTCGTATTAAATTTAACAGATTAATAAATGAGTATTAAATTTAACAGATTAATAAATAATTTACTTTCAACTAGGTTACTAATAATTTACTTTCAACTAGGTTACTAATAAATAACTAATTATTATTTACTTTATTATTAGGGTATAATTGGTATTAACCACTTAATATAATATACCAAGATCAAAATTGAGTAAAAAACATTTTCATGAAAATTTTTGTTTACCAATATTATACTTAATAATTAGCTTACCAATATTATACTTAATAAACTTTAAGCAAAGTTAATTATTATTGCTAATTAAATTAAATTTGAGAAATAGTTTATATTTTCTTATAGTTTGTACCAGACTATAAGCTTGTAGTTGATAAGTATATTTTTAGTTTAATTAGTTTAATGTTATGTCAGTGGTAAATTAAACTTGTTAACCCTACTTTGCATATAACATTTAATTAATTAGTATTTATTTTTAGTTCGAGATTGAATTATACATATATTAGTTATTGAATATTATTAAAAATTTACCTAATTATATATTAGTTATTGAATATTATTAGAGATTTACCTAATTACTGAATACCGGTATCTTATATAATTGCTTAATTTAGTTTAACAATATAAGTTTAGTTTAACAATATAACTTAAATCTAGCACAATTCAATAATCAACCCTAATTTATTTTAAGACTAATATATATAGCCTAATCTGCTAGAGTAATAGTAAACTTATTAAATAGATCTTATATAAATTAATATATTTATTATCCCCTTTAGTACATATTAATTACGATTAAAAAATATCTTAAGATATTTTCTTTAATTACCAAGTTGTTTATTATTTATTTATAATTACCTAGTTGTTTACTATATATTTTAAATTATATGCTTAAATCTTTTAAATGTAAATATAATTTGTTAAAGTAAATTACAATATCTTAAGTAAACTACAGTATCTTAACTAAAACAATTTATTTTATATATATATTAATGCAAATTTATATATGCCATAAAGTATTTTATACACGTTTATATAGCATAGCCTTATAAATTATATAATCTTAATAATTGTATCACCTTACAAATAATATAACCTTTTAATATATGTTTAATAAGTAGTTTTGTTATCTATTTAATAATTATCGTAATTTATAATATACTTATTTACTTAATACACTTGTATTTTACCTGATTTATTTATATAGCATTTAGTTTAATTTATTTATATAACATTTAGTCTGGAATCTATATAGATAAATTGTTATTGTTTATAACGTAAATAGATAATTTTAAACAATGTTATAGTTTAACATTGTTATAGTTAAACATTGTTATAGTTAAATATAAAGTAGGTAATTATAATCGAAGATAGGTGTAATATTTAGTAGAAGTATGATAAGATATTATATTATTAGGTAAAAGATATTAAATAGTTAATCAATTAATTATTAAGTTTATTTTATAATTAACAAGTATTAATTATAGATACTAACTTATTATATATCAAGTTTTATTAATAAATCTTAAATTGGTGGTTAAATTTAAATAGTGGTTTAGTTTAAATAGTTAATTATAATTAGTTGTAAAGTACTAAATTATTGTATATTTGTTCTTTTTATATCTTTAGCCAACTTATTGTATATTTTAGTTACATACTGTAAATGTTTATGTTATGTTTAAACTAATATGTTTAATTTATGTTATGTTTAAACTAATATGCTTAATTTATTCCAAATTTAGTTACATATTATATCTCAATGGTAATTTCATAGATATATATATAAAATATTACAATATAAAAATAAAGTATTATAACTTTATAAATAAACATATTTAAAGTACAAGTAACTATGAATTATTTACAATTAAGCTATGAATTATTAGGAGTAACAAATACTTAGTCATGTATAATTATGTAAATTAGGGCTAATATATAAACTTTGAATAAACTTAATACAATATTAATAACTCCTATAATACTTATTCCTGAAAAGCATAACATAATTAAGTAGTTCCTAATTAATTTTAATAAAGTTTAATTAAATAAAAGTTTAATTTTAAAATAAAGTGTTATTTTCCAGTCTACGACTGTCATAAGTGTAATTTGAGTTGTACTGTCATAAGTGTAATTTGAGTCGTAAACTGTCATAAGTGTAATTTGAGTCAAATTTACCTGTAAACCAATTATGCAATAGTTGAAACAAACCATATGGAAATAAAAGAAATAAAGGAAATGAAGGAAATGAAGGAAATGAATATAAATTAACGTAGCGTACATATTTATAATTATTAGATGTTTATATTAATCAAAACAAATATCTTTAGATATTTTATCTAAATATGTTGTAATATAATCTAAATATGTTGTAATATAATTAAGTTATGTTACAATAAACAAATCTTAATTTACAAATATACATGTATATTAATAAGTTTATATACTGGTAATCAGTTATAGACTGTTACTTACGTTTAATTAATGACTTATTTTATAAGTAACAACGTTCAGTCTGCGACTGGAAAATAAGCAATAATATTTTATAAACTGGTTGGAATATTTAATAAACTGATTGGAATAAATATCCATTATAATCACACAATGAAGTATAATATGCGGTTATTAGCTTTTTATAATATATTTACTTAATTCGTTTAAATATATACTATATTTTTATTCTTAATTTTATTCATTTAAATATATACTATATTTTTATTCTTAATAGACTACATTAAGTAAACAAAGTAGAATTAGTAATATAGAAAGAGTTAACCTTTTGAATAACTAAGTAGTTTTGCTACATATCTCAAATATGTTATATACAGCTTTATGAAATCAGTCGTAAGTCTCCATAATTTAAATTAAGTTATAACCATTTAAGTTATCTTTATACCAGTTATGATTATATAGGAGATCTCTTATTATCTTTGTTCTCGAGAACTTATACTTGTATTTGTTTTTCTTTGACATAACCCTTTTTATTCAATAGATAATTTTTAAACATTGTTATAGTAAACTATACCAAACATTAGAAATTTAATACATGAAGGTTACTACATTTATAAGATATCGGTTATTTCCCTAAATAATTGTTTATTTGGAGTTACACGATAAATTATATTATTTGGAGTTACACGGTAAATTATATTATTTATAGTAGATTATATTAACTATAACATCAGTTACATAATAACTTAAATAAAGTACACTGTAATAAAATATTACACTTAGCATATATATAAATTTATTGTAGATTTAAATTATTTAATATTATTTAGATAGTTATTATTGTAAATTTATATTATTTATTCTTATAATAGTTATTTACTAATTTATTATTTAGTATATATATAGATTTAATATTATTAGTTTTGTATAAAGTTTGTGAGAATGCTATTATTATAATGGTTAATTTAAATATTAGATTAATGTTTAAATTTAATAAATTTAATTGAGTGGTTATTATTCTAAATATCTAATTTGTATATATTTTCATGATATAATAGTCTTGACATATCTTAAGTTTTAACCTTTTTAGTCTATAAATTAATATAGTTTAACCAATGGCAAGGGTATAGTATATAATAAAGACTTATAATTATATAGTAAAGCCTACAATATTATGTACATAGTATAATTAAGCCTATAATTTATATAATCTAAATTTATTGTTAATAATCTTAATTTGTTAATAATCTTAATTTGTTAATATTATCTTAATAAGAGCTAAAGGTTAGTAAATAATTAGATACTATATCCTAAATTTTAGTCTATAATCTTTATCTATTGCCATAAATGATAATGTATGATATTTTAATTGATTAATGATAAATATTACCCTCAATTTTATATTACCCCTAAATTGATATATTACCCTAAATTAAAATTACCACTAAATTAAATAATAGTTCCGAAATTAATAATAGAGTCTATTAATATGTACAATAGGTTTAGCTAGTATACTTCATATCTTTACATTTATAGCTATAATATTTCTAAATTTAACAGTAATATTCCTATAAATTATTTTAGCATAAACCCATATTACAATAACTTAATTATATGGACATATTACAATAACTTAATCATAAACTATGGTTATATAATATCTTATCAATTTTACTGTAATGTAAAATCCTTTATATAACCTGTATCTACTCAATAACTATACTTATTAATAACATAGAGATTATTTAATAGTTTCCGTAACGTGCCAATATAATTATAATAAAACTATTTTATCAGTATATAATAAGAGGTATAATTGAAGTTAAGAATTTTAATATGGTTGAGTTTTAAATTAATTTAAACTGACTTAGATTATACTTAAATTATACTTAAATTATACTTAAATTAGACTTAGATTATACTTTACTTAAATTATACTTAAATTAATAACTTTAAATATAACAATAACATAATTAGATTATACTCAATTATATACACTATTCTATTAAGATTGGTTATTTATTAAATTATGATTAAATTCACTTATACCTAATAAGTATTTTATAACATAACATCTAATTTAACTTATACTATATTTAACTTAAATTTACCTTATAACAATATAAATTTACCTTATAACAATATAAATTTATAATACATTCCAATTGATAAAGTATGCATAACTTAGGAATTATTGAATTACAAATATCTTAAGATATTTCTTAATTTTATAAACTTAAATTGCAATTAATACTCTAATATTATACCCACATTTAAGTAAACAATTATCTTATACTAGATTATATATTATTCCCATATTAGAATAACTAATCTATTAGTTTAATACTATACCAATAATAATACTATACCAATAATAATACTATACCAATAATAATACCATACTAATAATAATATCAATAACAATACTAATGCACTTATTTGTTTAATAATTTATGCTAATGTACTTACTTTTCTTAATGTAATTAAATATTGTATAAAATAAATGTTTATTTAAGGAGTTAAATGTTATATGAAGTGCATTAAATCTAATAGTTTACCAGGTTATTCCTTAACTTTAACTTAATTGAGCTTTGTATTTTAATAAACTTATTACAATTAACTTAGAACTAATTATATAACAGTTAATCTCTTATTCTTATATTCTTTATAATGTAATTTAAACTAATATAACCCATTTTATTTACTTAAATAGAATATACAATAATTGGCTAAATTTATACTTTATTAATTTATATGTAACTTATAGAAATTGGCATATTAACTAAAATTAGTAATTCAATTTATATATATTGCTTATTTACCTTAAATTTACAGTAGAAGTTGATTAACATTAGCAATGTATAGGTCTAACAACAGTATTACAATAATTTAGATTGAGCTTTAATAGCTCCACAGCTTAAGTTGAATTAAATAATACCACTTCAATCAAATATCTTAAGATATTTGTAATTTACCAGCAATACATACAATTTGTTTATATACATAACGTAGTGGAAGTACGGCAAGGTCCAATCTATTGTGACATATTAGTTAATTATATTGAAGCATATTAGTTATTTATTTCCTATTAAATCATGCTGTACTTTATATCAGGAGGTTGACTTATATTGGTTAATTTATATAACTATTTACTTTAGCAAATAAAGGCTAACTTCTGTTTACTTTACGTGACAGTCGTAGACTGAACTCACTTATTATACAATTTATAATAAATTAACCACTAAATTAAAGAACTTTATTATATTTAAAATAATTAAGTTTTTCTCTATGAACATGTAATATTTAGTTAATATACTTTAACTTAAAGTACCTCAGACGAAAATAAACAGTTCAATAGTCCTAGAACTTAATCACTTAGCTAGTATTTTATACTCTTAATTTATTTAATAATAAACAATAGATTTACAAATAATTCACAATAGATTTACAAATAATTTACAATAGATTTATATATATAACTTATTTACTTTAACTATATTTTAAATTATCTTAAACCAATGGAAATTTTACTTATATTATAACTCCAGGCTTATATTATAACTCCAGGCTAATATATAATTCCAAAATAAACCACAATCAACAAATAATAGTTTATACTTAAACTATATATTAGACCAAAATTAATATATTATAATTCTCATTTTAACTTAATAAAACTTTATATTACTATAAGCCAAAATTAAAACATTCTGGGTATATTGTGACATAATCTGCCTAATATAGATAAACTAAGTTATTTAATTACGTTATTCTTTATTTAATATAACCATGATAAAGCTAACAAATTACTAACTCATATGAAATTTATAGAGTATTTACACTACTTTTATTCTATATATAATATCACTTAAATTAATATATACTAAGATCTTAATCATACAGAAGCAATTCTTTAACTTTTATTTAAGTTACAAATAATTAGAATTAAGCCAATAAACAGTCTACGACTGACTTAAATCATTTGTAAATTATAATACTTATTCTAACTCATTAAGATAAACTACCATATTTATTAATTTGTCACAAATTTTAATTATATATTATAACCCAAAAAATTTAATTATATATTATAACCTAAATTTAATAATCCCAATTATCGCTTAAATAGCTTACATTTATTATACTATAAACATATATATTATTTAGCTAAATAATAACCCTGCAATCTATCAACATTACACAATATTATTTAATATTTAAGAAATTTTATTATATGAACAGATAACTTTGGCTTTACCAGGTTATTCCTTAACTTTACTGGGAGTCCAATTACGACTTATAGAATGATTATTAAGGTTAATTCTTTTATAAGAATATTAATATTTTATGCATATGCTTACTTTATCTTAAGTTTCAGTCGTAGACTGTCTTAAATTTAATATACATATGTTTATCTTAAATTTCTTAACTTAACTTAACTTTAATACATAGCTAGTTTATTTAGTTATATACATGTTTATTTAGTTATATACATGTTTATTTTATTGAATTTAATTAGATTAGTTTAATTTAGAAAGTTATTATAAAATTTTATGTTAAAAAATGAATTAACATAAAGTTAAGCTGAGTTTAAATCCATATAGTAGTAAAGCCATAAGTTTTAGTAAGTTATGCATAGCTTTAAATTTCATTTACAACATTATCTTTTTAACTTATTTTTCAATTTATTAAATAATTTATACTGCAATTTATTAAATAATTTATACTGCATTTATTGAATAATTTATACTGCATTTATTAAAGAAATATGTAACATTTTACTTATGTTTATTTAGTGCAAGTAGTAAGCCCAGTCGTATTAATACAGTTTTAAGTAAGCTCTTGCAATATTGGTTTAAGATTATATATATTCTATTAGTTTAAGGTAAAATATTTATTGATTTAAAGTTGTATATTATATATTTATAAACCTTGGGTTGTAAATTAAACTTAAAGTATTGACTAATATGACTTGGAGTATTAAAACTATATAAATTATAACTTATAAAGTTCATATATACTTAAGTATATTAATCGTATATTAACTAATAGTAACTAATTAAATTATACTAATAAATTATACTAATTAAAAACTTATAATTAACCTAAATTAATCGCATATTAATAAAGATATAAATAAATTGACTCTAGATTATTTAAAATAATTAAACGAAATATTAATATAAGAGATATTGCAGTAAATTATATTAAAAGATTCAGCTTATAGTTAATAGTAAGTACACTTCATTTATTTCCAATCACCGATTATTTAACCGATTATTTATTTAACCGATTATTTAACCAATTATTTAATTAACCTTTTATTTAATTAACCTTTTATTTATTAGGGTTATCTAAAGAACTCATAATAAATTAAATTAGTAAACTTAAGTATGAATAAGCTATAGTAGGTTAAATATTATTTATTATAATAGAATGTTTACTATAGCTTCAGTCTTCGACTGAATAGTTTATTAAAGTGTAACGAATTATAGTATAATATAGTATTCCAAGTTAAGTTCATTAATTAATAATAGTTTTAAAATTATCAAGTATTTACCATAAGACAGTTATACCTTAATTAATTAAAATTATTTATGTACATTAATTTCAGTCATGTTTGGTTATTTAGCTATTTAAAATCGAGATTCAATCATCTGGGTTTTCTCTAATCATGACCCCTTAAATAAATATATGATTATTTAAAACTGTAAAGATACAAAGTATTTACATTTCGCACTAAATATAATTTGACTATAGAAAGAGTAAGGTAAAATTTATAACACAATTATGTCTTATGCAATTAATCGTTGGTTCTTGAGTACTAACGCTAAAGATATTGGTACACTTTATATTATCTTTGGTCTTCTAGCTGGTCTAATTGGTAGTGCTCTATCTTTTTTGATCCGTTTGGAACTATCTTCTGGTGGTAACGTATTCTTTGCTGGTGCACACGAACAATATAATGTTGTTATTACAGCGCACGCAATTGTTATGATTTTCTTTATGGTCATGCCAGCTCT
>MCGO01000380.1:0-23114 GCA_002104985.1 Rhizoclosmatium globosum | reverse complement strand
ACCACTGTGACACCCACTCCTTTACAATTTTGGCAAACTTGACAGTAAAAGCAACGCAAATTCGGTGGCGCATCATGCGGTCGTTCGTCGGATACAGGGTGGAAGAATCCAGAGAGCTCGCATGATGTGCACGGAATTGTGTCTTCATCTACCTTTCCTTTTCCTTGACAAGCTGTTGCGATATAAATATCAGTACAAATAAACAACTCAGATGAAGCAAACCTTTGCAGTTAATACAGCTTTTACATCTAATATTGTCTTTCTTATCATGTCTGGCGGTAGATTCGTGTTTCCATCCTCGAGCTTGAGAACAACATAGTAAGTATGGCACTTTGAGAATCCGTTGATACAAACCTGCACATCTAGGGCAATCAATAGTTTTTTTCAGGGCCTCTGAGAAAGCGGCGTCGTTTACAACGTTGACAAGGGTTTGTTGAGCAGTTTGATGTTTGGATTGAAGGAGCTTCTTCGATTGAAAGTGGGCCAAATCAGAAGTAAACAGAGAGTCAAAGAAGGGACTGCTTCCAATAAGAGTTGATTTCCC
Organism: Rhizoclosmatium globosum; assembly: GCA_002104985.1. Lineage (NCBI taxonomy): Eukaryota > Fungi > Chytridiomycota > Chytridiomycetes > Chytridiales > Chytriomycetaceae > Rhizoclosmatium > Rhizoclosmatium globosum. The sequence continues at coordinate 22,570 of MCGO01000380.1, read as the reverse complement.
ACGCGCAGGAGAGGAGCCATCAGGAATAGCTGACGGGTCCCAAGTCTGATCTTGCTGGCCAGGACTCGCACGAGGAAGCTGCTTTGCGATATGACGAGGGATACCACGTACACAATCTGCACAAATTAATAGCTTAGAGGGTGTAAAGAGAAGGTTTAGGTTGTGAAAGAACCTTTGCACTCGATACAGTCCACGCAAGCAATCATATTGTTGAATGGGTGTTTACTTGGCGCAGAGTTTGGATGGATGAAGCCACGAGCTTAAGAAAGCGAGTGAGTCAGCAGTGAGAGAGAGAGCGAAGGACAAACCCTTGCAAGTCTTGCACGCCGTCTTTCCAACGACGATTCCGCTTCCGCCGCAAACTGACTCGCTTCAGCAAACATTCAACAACGAGTCACACTCACTGTTGCAGTCGTTGCACTTTTTGCAGCGCTCAAACAGCGTTCGCTTGTCGTGTTTGTCAACGGTGTCGTGGATGAAGCCGTATCCTGTCCCTCGATGTCAGTGCCCGCACCTTCAGCCTCTAAAGTATCTACCTTCACACTTGGGGCACGCCGACCGCGCATTCATGTCTGTCAAGGCATGATGGGATGCCATGGGACTGTGAATCAAATGAAGAATGAAGGAGAGAAATCACCACTCCCATTTACATCATTTTCTCATAATGTGGTTATTCTCACGTCAATTTATTTAGAAAAGTATGGATGCCATCACTATAAGTCCAACGGTAACACCACTATCCATAACGCGATTTGCAGACGACCACCATTTCTTTGGCTGAGTGTTGTTTCCAGTCCCTGCATTTCCATATATTAGCCATTGTTACCACTATTCCCATTCCCATTATTATTCCCATTCACGCTGCTGGTACACGTTGTAGTTGGTACTGGTCCAGGGTAGTTTGTAGTATTGGTGCGATTGGTCCAGGACCAGGATAGTTATTTGCGGCTGTGGTGGCGATTGGTCCAGGGTTGGGATAATTGTTAGCAATAGTGGTGGTTGTCGGCCCATTCGGGTAGTTGGCTGTATGCATGATAAGCCAAGACAAGAAGAATCAGGATTATTAATACCTTGGCCATGAACAACGGCACAGCCAATAGTTACTACAACTGCAATAAGACAAGATGGTTGCATTGAGTGTTTGTTTGATAAGTTTGGTGGGATGTTTTTTCAACAAGGGGGTTATCAAAACTGCACTGCATTTATTCGTGTCGAAACAGGCGAAATTCCAGCGCATTCACTGCAGAAAGACGCTCACTAGGAATGAATTGAAGAAATCGTAACACTACATCAAGAAAGTCTATCCCCATTCTCATTTTCAAGCCTTTCCCTACCAAGACATCATTCAAGTCTGTCCGACAGGCGTTCCGAAAATAAGAAGACAAAAAGTCCCAATCTGTTTGTGGTAAATAATTCAATTTGAACGCGTGAAGAATCAAAGTCATCTGTTCTTGATCGGTATCACCAGCAAACAAGGGTTTACGAAGTGCCAATTTCAACTAATACACACCCCAAAGCCCACAAGTCCACAGAAACTGTGTACATTCTTTCTCCGAACAATATTTCAGGAGCCCTATACCATAATGTCTCGATTTCTCTTGTCAACTCTGATGGAAAGGGTTCCAGAACAGGTTTTGGCAGAATTAATTCAGAAGTAGGGACCTTCAAGGAAAATGCATCGTCAAAAGGGATTTCCAGGAGCTCATCGGGGAAGCATGGAACTGGGTGTGGTGGTGACGTCGCCAACGGAGAATTTGGTCGAGAGCGCATCGGAAACAGTCGCGCGGAACCAAAATCACATAGTTTTACATGAAATGTTGAAATGTCGACCAGAATGTTTGCAGGTTTCAAATCTCGATTCATGATACAAATGCCATGCAAATAAGCAACCGCAGATACAATCTGCTTCATCATCTTCAACATGTTAGGTTCTGAAATAATGAGTTCAGAGTCCAAGACCATTTTCAGATCCGAATCCAAAGACTCGGTTTGAATGTAAACATTTTGTCCAAAGATGAACGAATCCTGAATCAAAATGATGTTTTGATGCCTCACAGTCTTGAGGATATCAATTTCGCGGAATGCATTGGCTTTTTCTTTGGCTGTTCCAAGCGTATCACGTATGATCTTGATGGCGACAGGTGTCTCATAATGTGGAGATGTTGCACGAATTACAAGACCAAATGTGCCAGACCCAAGTACTTTGACAGGTGTAAGTGGTTCTGGTAAAGCATATTGGACACCGTTGAAGGTGTGCAGTTTGAAGTTCATTCCAAAAATAGACTATGGTATAATTTAGAATAGTTGAAAGATAAAATCAATTTATTAGATTACAAGTAAATTCAACAAGAATGTGAAAGCCATTAAGCGCGACGTTTGTTGCTTGCAGATCGAGCTCTGTTGTCAAACAAGTTGGCAACAAACGCGTTGATTTCAGCACGTTCTTGCGATGAGATTGCCTTCTTTGGAGCGCGATTCCGAATGATGGCTGACTCGTGAATCAAAATGTAACCCTTCTTGGGACCATTCCAAACCTGCTTGATGTCATTAACAGCAGCTTGCCACTTAATATGCTGGACAGGGTACTCGTAGAGAGCATTAATTCCTGCTCGGAGCTTGTCGGCGTCCGCCCAATTGGTGTAAATTGCTCTTCTCGCAAGTTGCCATTCAAGAGACTCTGGAGAATACAAGTACATGGTGTTCAAGTGCTTGCGGTAACGCTGGTTGCCAAAGAACTTGGATTGAGACGAAGCGTCGTCAAAGAGATTCTTGACGAAGGAGTTGATTTCGGACTTTTCTTTTGGTGAGAGCTGGTTCTTGTGGTGGACACGTTGTTTGATGATGGCAGATGGGTGGTAAGTGGTTCCAACCCACTTGGCTCCCCAGTGAGCGGAACGAGCTCTGGCAGGACCGTCGAACAAATGCTTGACAAAGTAGTTGATTTCGGCCTTCTCTTTAGGGGTAAGAGGTCTCTTGTTGACCTTCTTGCGCAAGATGCTTGCTGATGGGTGCAAGCTTGTCTTTACCTTTGGAGCCCAGATTGAAGTGATTCCGTTCTTGGCGGCTTGCCATTGCGCGCTGTCAGCAGCCGAGAAGAATAGAGTGATCAAGTGATTTGTAAGTTGATCAGCAATAGTCCAGTTGTTTTGGATTTCTTGAACCGCAAGTTGCCATTCACGGGATTCTGGGGAGTGTACAAAGAGCGAGTCAACGTGTCTCAGGTTGCGTTCGCGGGCGAAAAAGTTGGAAGGTTGAAGGTTTTTGTTGCTGGCAGATCTGGATCTGGTCGACTGAACGCTCTTTGTGCTCGCCGCACGGGATCTGGTTGATTGAACGCTTTTGGTACTAGCAGCACGTGATCTGGAGGTTTGGCCGTCAAAGAGATTCTTGGTGAATGCGTTGATTTCAGCCTTTTCTTGAGACGAGAGCTGCTTCTTTGGGCCATGGTCATGAATAATGGCTGATGGATGGTAAGTTGTACCGGTCCATTTTGCTTTCCAACTTGCTGAGCGTGATCTGGATGGGCCATCGAACATATGCTTAACAAAGTAATTAATTTCGGCCTTTTCTTGGGCAGTAAGAGGCTTCTTTGGAGCACGTTTTTTGATAATAGCTGAGTAATGCTTTGTAGGGACGGATTTAGTCGTGGATTTAGCTTTAGCTGGAAGTGGTGGCTTGCTCTTTGAAACTGGAGAAGTGTTTCCGTCGCCGAACAAATAATTCATGAACCACAAGTCGTTCTCATCGTTGTTGTTGTTTGATTTACTGTTGTCAAACAAGTTGGTGTACCACAAATCGTCAGCGGGCTTGTTCAACTAGAATCTTTTAAGTCCAACACCAGTGGTGAATGTGCTACGAACCTCAGTCATAGATTGGTCGTCATTACACCAATCTGGTTGCTTATGGCTAACTTTCTTGCTGTTCTTTGGAGCAGCACTGTTAGTTCGAGAAGAGTGACTGCTGAAGTTTTCTTTGAATTCCACTTCTGATGGGTTTAAGGAGCGAGTGTTGTTTTGTTGGGCCTGGAATCCAAATGTCAGAAATGTGAATATTGGAAGCAAGGGTGTTTTACGGCAGGAGTACGAGACTTTTGCTGGGGCGTACTAGGCTTGCTGTTTGGAGCAACCTTAGTTTGCAAGGGAGCATTGGGAGTCTGAGGTCTGGAAACCACACGAGTCATGTTTTTTGCGTTGTTTTGCGGATTCCCTCTTTCTTTTAATAGAGTCATATTGGTTGTGCGCCTCTTTTTTCATAATGCCTCATTGCAGTCCTTTTGCCTCAATTGTCAGCTTATTTTTGGAACAGGGATGAACTTCTTTCTGGGACTATCACAATCTGAAACTGAAGGATGTTCTCCTCACTGGCAGCATCAAGAAATCAGGAATGATTCTTCTGAGAGGTGGGTTTGAATTGTGTGTTGTTAACTGAAAGCTATCCAGCTCCCTGAAGTTACGACCTGGAGAAGTCCTCGTCGCTATGTACGACAATATCGAAGACTCAAAAGATGTGATGAAAGAGATAGGAACTCTCTCAATAACAACACTTAGGTTAATATGGCGGTCTCAGAGGAATAGAAAAAGCAATCTATGTGCGTCACTCTCATTTCATTATTTACTTTAACTTCCGATAGCGATAGGATATAACTGCCTACTATCTGTGATAACATCAGTTTCCGAGTCACGGATCAAAGGAGATCGGGTTTCTTTGTCCCTAACCGCAAAGTTCGAACGATCACGCTTTGAGTTTAGCTTCTCTGGATCAAAGGAATCACGGAGCACATTGGCCCAAGAAGCTGCAAATCATGATATCTTTGCATCTGTCTTCGAAAAAACATACCAATCGTTTTCATCCAGTAAGATCTATCGCGATTTGCGAGTAAAGGGAGCTATAGTCACGAATAATGAGTTGGATCTTCTGGAGTACGAGATTGTGTATGCACAGGTATTTGTATTCTCTGTTTAATCAATCCATGAAGACTTGAATGGTAGATAAATGGAGTCTTAAATGTTTCAAACGACAAAGGAACGATTGGACGGATGGTTTTCACGAATATAAGGACAGTTTGGTTCTCTACAATGGAAGACTTCTCGAATGTATCTATTCCGCATCTACAAGTGGTTCGTTCATTTGACTCGAAACTTGCAAAATTCAACCATTTCAATAGTTACACGCTCGAGTGCAAAATTCTAAGTATGGTCCCGCACTGTGTATTGAAACATACAAAACTCCACTTGTTTTGTCATACAAGTTGGGATTTCAAGTCCCATCTGAGCCTCCAAACAAACTAAAGCAAATGGCCAACTTTATTCGGGATCTGGTTGTTTCATATTTTGAGAACCCGATATTTGGAGTTCAGTTTGAGGTAAGTTGTGTTTGCACTGAAGCCTGGATACTTATCCAGACAAATCAGGAATCTGTTAATGTCTCCGAACAAAGAACTTGTGATGCACGCGACAGCCAAGCAACATTAGCGACTGATGATGAAGAAGAAAACGACGGTATCACTGATGAGGAGATCCCGAGTCTGTTGAAGTACATCGCTGAGGAAGAAAAGGAGGAGTTGGAATTCGTGTTTGACGAGAGACTCGGGTTAACCGTCACACGACCGAAAGGAAGTTCGTTAACGTCAGGTGATTTGTGGAAATTGGTGGGTTGATTTGAAAAGAATTTGTTTGAAATCTTGACCGAAAATGGCCGCCATCACAACTCCGCCCTCATGCTGTGCACTTCCTGCTGTCCAGAGCAACTACACTTCCAAAGGAGAAGTGATTAAAGTCGGTGACCTCGACGTGTACGTTGTTGGACCAAAGGGTTCCAGCCGTGCCATCCTTGTCAACTACGACATCTTCGGTGATCACCCATGCACCCGTCAAGTCTGCGATATTCTCTCTACCCAAGGATTCCGTGTCGCGATGCCAGACTTGTGCCGAGGTGGGTGATGTTAAGCGTGGTAGCGGATTGACAGGAACCGAACATCTAATTTCAAATCTCAACTCATCTAGGTGATCCATGGCCAGCCAACATCTGGCCACCTCCAAACGGCTTCCCGGAAGTATTGCAGCACATCCAGAAGCACGCCTCTTTCCCTGAAATCCAAAAGAACATGAAGGCTACTCAGGAGTTCTTGAGAAGCGAAGGATCCTCCCACTTTGGACTTATTGGATACTGTTGGGGAGGTTACATGGTTGCCCTCTTGTCCCAGGATCCTGTCTACGAGGCTGGTGCGATTGTTCACCCAGCAGCTTTCCCCCTCGAAGAAGCTGCCAAGGTTTCATGCCCATTACTCATCTTGCCAGCAAGAGATGACGCTAAGGAGACCTTCGACGCCATCTTTGATGTTGTTGTCAAGAAGAACCCAGCCAGCAAGCAGAGACGTTTTGACGATGGTATGTCACAATGTCACAACGATATACATTCCATTACTAATCCGTGTTATTTCCGAATAGTTCACCACGGTTTCTGTGCTGCTAGAGCTGACTTCTCCGACGCGTTGAACGCCCAACGTGCCAACGAAGCTATCGAGGAAATGAGCCACTTTTTCAAGGCTAACATCAAAGCCTAATCTTTATTTTTGGCGATTATGAAATAAATGAAAACCGGGGTATTACTTGGAAATAAGGTGTGTGTGTGTGTGTGTGCGAGGGATTATTTCCCAGGGTTCTCCCATTGACCCGTAAAGTTGGGAGTGTATGGGCGGTTGATTGGTTCAGGCTAGTATTGTTGTTACATTCGTGATTAAGGATATGTGCGTAACTTACGTCTCTGTGCTCATTGAAGTGAGTGTATGGACGGACAGGCTCAGGCTTTTGGGTTGGTAATTTCAGATAACGTAACTTTTCACCAAGTAAATATGTGATATTCACCTCACGCTTTCCTGGGTTCTCCCATTGTCCTGTAAAATCTGGGGTGTATGGACGCTTTGCGCGCTGAGGCTATTTAACGTGTTTGTTAGCGAAAGTTGGGTTGATACAACGTTTTCTCACATCTCTTTCTTCAAAGTGGGTGTAGTAATGAACTGGCTCCTCCTAATAACGTTAGAGTAGTTAGAGATCATGGTTGTTGTTGATGAAATCGAATATTTACATCGCGTTTTCCTGGGTTCTCCCACTGTCCAGTAAAGTCTGGAGTATATGGACGGTTAATGGGCTATATCAAAGTTAGCAAATTCATGAATTCCATTTTAATGGCTTACGTCTCTCTTTCCAGGGTTTTCCCACTGGCCAGTAAAATCAGGTGTGTAAGGGCGGTTAATTGGCTGTGAAGTTGATCAGTACCGGAAGTCCAACACCTGACTTAAACCCTTACATCTCTCTTTCCTGGATTCTCCCATTGTCCAGTGAAGTCAGGGGTGTATGGGCGGTTGATTGGTTCAGGCTAAAACATAGCATTAATTCTGGGCTCAATCTTTAAGTAATAGCACTCACGTCTCTCCTTCCTGGATTCTCCCACTGTCCCGTGAAATCAGGAGTATATGGGCGGTTGATTGGTTCAGGCTACAAAGAACGAAGTTAGAGTTGACACCCCAAACTAAAATCTGAACATACATCTCTCTTTTCTACTTCTGTGTAGATGTGCTCAGGCTCATCCTGGTATAAAGCGTTAATTTTCAACGAATAATTACAAAGCAGGACGTTTACATCTCTCTTTCCTGGGTTCTCCCATTGTCCTGTGAAATCAGGGGTATATGGGCGGTTGATTGGCTCTCGCTTTCCGTGGTCAACCTTATTAACGAAGATAGTCAGATTAGTTATTATGTGTTGCCAATTACTGAAATGTACCTCTCGCTCCTGAATGTGAGGTACGTCTCGTTCAACTGGAATTGGCTGATAAAAGAGTCGTAAGAATTGATGTTGGCAATCAAGTTAAGTCTATTACATCTCTCTTGTGAGATTCTCCGTTGAAAAACTTTGGTTCGGGCTGCCAGTGATTTAGCAAACGCTTAATAATCTTGAAGTTAATCTTACCACTGGGCCTGGGGCGGGAATAGGGGCAGTTTGAACCACCTACGGCATATATTGTTAATCTGCATGCACCAACAAGCAAAGGCAGCTTACAGTCGCAGTGACGATAGCGCAAATGGTGGCAAGGTTGGAAAGCTTCATTTTGGAGGACCTTTTTTCGTAATTCTGCGGTACATGATTGGGATCGTGAAAACAATGGATGGAAGCAGAACAAAATTTCTGATTGGTGTTCTCTACACGTAAGTGATTGGATGATTTGCTGAACCCTTTGATTTTGATTGGGGCTTCCGTCGTGAGGACGTTGGACAGGAGAAGGTAAGGCGCTGATGCCGTGATTGCAGGTTCACTGCAATGGGGTATTGTTTTTAAGGGTTATAAAGAGTGTTAAACGTGTTTATTTGGTAACATGAACGAAAGTGTGACATTAGTTATCTATGACATTCAACTTTATCAAGGGCTTTGGCCAGCAACCGCCACAATATTAAGTGGGACGGCGTTTGGTGGCATAGGAGATCCTGGAATTGGTGGGCTTGTATCAATGAGCTTTTTAGCATTGACTCCCTTGATTATATAATGTGTTAATGAATGTTTTCAGATGGCAACAGTTAACTGACCAACAGCATGGCAGATAGCAAGAAAAGTACGTTCGAAGCTTTCATTTCTTCAAGATATAGAGGCAAGATTCGTTGGTTGTTTTTTAAATGGTTTTTTCTAATTCTTGTCTTCCCCAATCAGGAATCACCGTATGACTTACAATATTCAGATAAACAATGAAACAACTGAAAGTAATTACAATCAAATGTAAGAATTTTATTATTTAAAGATTGAAAGAAATCAACGGTTTTAAAACATCATCTCGCGTCCTGTGAACCGCACACCACCTGCTGCATCAGCCAAAATCCGTCGCTTTTGTTGCTGCATCAAAAGGTTTGGGTTCATGCCATACCGCACCTGTGATCCAAACCGTTGGGAGTCTTCATTCCATTCAACATATTGCTGTTGACGGCGACGGAGTCGTGATGAGCGAGAGTTTCGAGGTGTTACTGTTCGAATGAAGGTTGGAGGTTCATCTCGTTTATGGTGTGGGACGTGGGTTGGTTTCTGGTGATGTAATGTTAGTGAGACACGTCAAGACTCTGCGCAAAATGTGGGTGTATACTTCAATTGGAGATTTAGTGCCTTGAGGAACTGGAATGGCTGTTGTTTGTAGCTGTTTTGTGGATGTTGCATTTAAGTGGTTGGAAGGGGTTCAAGGTCGTTGAATAATACCGTGCAGAGTGTGAGAGCCAGGAACCCAAGAAGGGAGAACAGTGAGAACTTCATTGTACGGTAACTTAGGAACCTTTTTCGTTTTGAATGACTTTTTGTGTGCTATTGTTTCAATGTGAATACAATGAGAACAATGGATACAATGCAAATATCGCGTATTTATATTTATATGACATTTTCCTATATCCAAAAACTTATAAATAGATTACAACAGAGAGAAACCATGAGTCAAGTTAAACTTCCATATCCAAATCCTCAACCACCATTCCTTCGCCCTTTGGTACAGCAGCTCGTAACGCTCTCGCTTCTTTCCATATTCTCTCCGCCTCTTTTGCACGCTCTGGAACTCGAGCTTTGTATAGAGCGAGAACTTTGTCTTTTGACCATACGCCTCCGGAATTCGCCAAATGACCCTGGTATTTCGGAGCCAGAATCCCGACACTACTAGTAGCTTTCGCCAGACTTTTACATGTTGATGCCTGATCAGATGCGTCGGATACAGAAGTGAAAGATGAATTTGAGGTTGTCCACGACTCTGTTTTTGAGATGGTAACAATGGGCTTCGGGTGGTGTGGGAGGGATGACGGTATTGCTTGAGAAACGATGTTTGAATTATTATCAGAGATTTTCGACACTCCGGCAACAGCGGTGGAGGTTACTTGAGTCTTTGACTTTGCTGTTACTGAACGTGGGACAAGGCTGAGCTTTTTAAGATTTCCAATCAAGGACTGAAACGGGTCTTCCTGATTATTGCTTGATTCATCCTCTGCTGCAACATTCAGATTCGACGATGGTGGCTCTGTTTGCATCTCGTCATCGGACAAAGGTTGATCTTGTTGACCTTGAGTAGACTTTTTGCGGCGATTTTTGTTGCGCTTTTTAGTGGTAGAAGCTGCAGCTGGTGGTGTTGATTGATCTTCGTCCATCGAGTCTGGGGTATTTGAGGTTTGTTTCGGGAGGGACTTTGGTGAGCGTGGAAGAAACTGTGGAGACTTTTTGGGAGATTTCGCTTTGATTGCAGGAGCAGCCGACTGTCCTTTCCTGTGATGCAGAGTGAGTTAATTGAGTTGGTTTGCAAGTATGAGGAAGACACTGCTCTTGGAATTCAAGCCAATGACCCCGCCATTAACAATTTCAAATTCGTCGATGCAATTTCACGACTTTGGTCTGAAACGTAATTCCTCGCTTCTTCGCAAACCTCTGATACCGACAAAATCCGACAAAAACATACCCGAGAATGACATGGAAATCAAAGGAATGAGGAAACTGATGGGCATCCATTAAATGAAGTTTCCGTTTGAAAGGTCCTGAACACTTGCGAACACATCCTTCCACAAAGCATTCGTAAGAGTTTTCGCGTTCAGCGAGAACACTAAAAAACGAGTCGTGAAGTTCTTTAAGGTGAAGATCGAGAAGGTGCTTTGAAGGCAGGATACGTTTACAGATGGAACACGGGTTGTGGTGGATGGAGCGGCAGTGGTCCTTGTAGGCCGCACGAGAGGAGAAGGGCGGGAGGGAGGAGCAGGCGTTTGAGAGCGAGCACGTAATGAGAAACTGGGTAGATAAACTAGGTTAATTGAAATGAAAGAAAGAGGGAGACACTGTGACACACGATACCTGAGGGTGCTTGGATACGGGTTCGAGAGGCAAGTCCTCCACTTCTTCCTCGCCACGAAAGTACTTTTGCCAATGCTCTGGCTCAGAGGCCTCTTCGTTCTCGTCGTCCTTGCCCCACTCTTCCCAGTCGTCAACCTTCCGTTTTGCGCCAGCCATCATTCTTTTTGTTTAGTTTGTTTGTTCTTGTTTTGTTCTTTTGCGATAGAGATTAAAGAACGAACAAAATGAATGCGGGACTTGCCTGGTCGTCTGCCCTCGCAGCAACATTCGAACACGCAACCGAATCAAACGAATCGGCGGCAGAGGCGGCACTCGAGCGACTCGTCGGCCGTGGATTCGGCGACAGCGAGAGCGACACAGACGCTTTGGTGGCGAATGTGGCGGCGCTTGCTTCGGCCGCAGTCATTCTAAGCCAGAAGCGGCTTCTTGTGCGACACGTGACTAAATTGGTTGGAAGTGGGCTTGAAATTGGCGGTCGCTTTGACGTGGTTGCCGAGTTGGTGGCGGAGGTCGACTCGGACGAAGCCGCTGCTCTGGCGTCAACGGTCATCAAGAATGCAAATCAGAGTGTTGCTGAACAGATTCTTGATCGTTTGTGGCGCTGTGAATATCCTGCCGAGCGCGTCTGGCTCGGCCTTGTTCTTGTTCGGCCAGAATCAACCCTCTCATTTCTTGCGTCCACTGCTGAATTGACTCCCCAATCGCGTTCTCGCTGTCTGCTGCTCATTCTTCATGCTATTGCCTTACATTATACTCTCCTGGACCCTGCACTCGTCGCAGCATCCACTCTCCTGCCATCCCTTATCCTAATTGCCCGCAATGATTCTACTCCATCTATTCTAGCCACAACGTTCTCGATACTCTCACTTGCCATCCCGTTGATCCGTGTCAATCTCTCTCCAACCGACCTATCCTCACTCTTACATGTGCTGATTCGGGCAATTCACTGGGAAGTAGTGATGAATGCAGTTTTTAGAGTCACGAAAGAATCGGATGATGGAAGTGATGTCCAAATCGAGGACTCCAAAGAAGTTGTGCTCCAAATGCTTGACTTGGATGCAAGTGATGAATTTTGGGGGTCATGTACGTTATCATTTGAGACCGAGTTCTATAAATTGCTCTAAATCATTTTGACAGCAAGTTTACTTCAATCAATCATTGCAGATCCTCCAACGACAGCATCCATTGCAGATATCCAGCAAGACACACTCAAAACTCTCTTCGCAACAACTTCAGCTACCATCGTTCGTCGCAGCGTGGATTCTTTGTACACGATCCTTTATGCCCTTTTCCCACACTCAACGCTCAACCAACTCCGCACAAGTTTTTCACCGAATGTTGAACTTACATGGCTTCAAGAAGTTGAAACTACAACCAGACCGAATAGTCCGAGATCACAACCAAAGTATGCTCCTTCTGTGAACCCGTTTCATGCTCCCATGATTCGATTACTTGAGCTGGAAGTCCTTGACGAGTCATTTCTTGTCAGGCAACGTGTTACTTTTCTAATTCGTGCCCATCGAATGCATCCTATTCTTGTGTTTGGCGGTGGGAGGGAGGAAGAAGTACGAGGAATCAAGGAGAGTGGAGGAAGAGGTTGCAATGAAGTTCTTGTCGAATGCTTGTTGTTGCGCGCTGCTTCGGATGGAGAAGGAATAAGATCTGGCAACACAAGTGACAAACTTGATGTCAACACTGTTTTGTCTGTAAATCGGGCATTGCGAAAATCTGCACTGGAACAAACTGTACGTATTACCACCTATAATCCTGTACATTGATTCTTACCCTCACATAACAACAAAGGCCCCAACAAGGGCTCTCACGAAATCCCACACATCCCCACACATTCTATCCCCTCATCCATACCATCACACAACCCTCCTCCTCGCAGACCTCCACTATGACCTCTGTCTCCGGTCTGCCCTCCTCCACCAAATCACCCTCCTCAAACGCGAAAAACCAATCCACATTCTGAGCACGACAGACCGTGAAAACGTGTTCCAAAAGCTTCGGTCCCAGCAACAAGAGATTTCACACTTGACTGCTGCGTTAGAACAGGTTCGGGCGGAGAGTGCTGTAATGCGGGAGCGGCATCGGAAGTACGAGGAGGACTTGAATCGTCGTGTTAGGAGTGCTAGGGAGGCTGCGAAGGAAGCGAAGGAAGAACTTGAGTCGTTTGTTAAAACGAGGGAAGGAGAGGTTGAAGCGTTGAAGAAGGAGTTGGAGGAAAGTCATCGAAGGTATTGCTGTCTATAAGTGAAAATTTCTGTTTTATTGATGCACGAGGTTTGTAGGATTCATCACTTGGAACAGGAAATTCACCTTGCTGAACCTGATCTTGAACGGCTCGCTGCAAGTGAAGCAGCTATCAAGACACTGAACAACAAGTTTGTGCAACATGAAATGGATTCTTCAACGCGACAGGCTTTGTTGAAGCAGATTGAGGAAATGGAGAGTCAATTGCTTGCACATGAGATATTGTTGGCTGAAGCGGAGAAACGAGAAAAGGGTTTGAAAGAGCGTGTTGAGTTGAGTCGCTTGTCTTTGTTTTAACTTGATATTAGTCTTACTCTATATCTTTTGTAGGGCCTTAGAAGCTGCTGCGGCTGGTACCTCATTGATAGAGATTTCGGAGTTTGAAGCTCTCAAGATTCAGCATAAGAAAGCATTAGATGACGTAAGGTCGTCCAATTTGGATCGAATTAAGGTCGTGGAGGAAAAGTATCAGACTGTAAATGAGATTAATCTCGCTTTAGAGGTACGTATGTCTTGACGATTACTCTCTTAACCTTTCATACCTGGACAGATGCGAGTGATGGAATTGGAGGCTGGAAGAGGTTGATACGCAAATGAACTATCTCACAACCCAACATTAACAGAATATAAATGATATGAGCATATATATTTTTATGGGATTGATTGAAATGAATAAGGCTTATCAGTTTGAATCCTTTGTTGGTATGAAGCTCTTCAGTGCTTCACTCACTGACATCCCATTCGCGATATTCAAGTCGAAGTCCGCTATCTTTTCCGAAGTTATGTCGACTGGACAACTGAGTCCACCGCGATCATTTGTCATAACAGGATAAATTCCAAGTGACGACAAAAACGGAATGGTTGCCTTGGCGTTATGCGTAATCCCCATAAACTTCTTCCCCGACTTTGACGTAATTCCACAGGCACTAGCAAGCTCCAGAACCGTGCGATCATACAATACTCCAACGTACTGGTCAGGTGTATAATCCAAGTAAAACGTCATTGAAAAGTTTGTAAAAGCATTTGGCGCGAAAAAGAGGCCCGACGTCTTGGCGAAACCAATGTAAGAGTTGTTTTGGGGGTTGTAACCTTCTGGCTTGGAGTCCAAGAGTGGTGGCTTCCCAACGGCGGCTCGTCCCTTGTCTCCTACTAGTTGCGCTAACACGTAATTGTACCGTGGGTTATCGAGCGTCGCGTTTTGTCGAACGTGGACGTCGACGTACAAGGAATCGATTGTGAGGCCGTACCAGTTTGGATTCCATGCTGAAATGTCCATGAGGAATTCACCTTGGATCCTTATTTGGTTGATGTCGTTCTTGTCGTTTGGGTACGAGGCTGTGAAGGAGCGGAGTTGGACACCGATGACGCTTGTGTCTGGCATTCTGGAGTATGGTGGTGAGTGTTTATTTTGAAAGAAATGGTGGAGGGTTGGTACCTTGGGATGACAAAGTATAACAGAATGCCAAGGAGGAGGAGGATACCAGCAGTTACGCTTAAGCAAATGATTTTACGCTTTCTGTTACGAGGAACGCAGCAGCAGAGGTACTTGTCGATCTTTTCTTGATAGTGAAGTGGAATAAATTTGAACAAGCGTTGGTCGCTGTCGTAGCCCAATTTCAAGTCAGAAGCAAAAGGAGTGGTTGAGTTGGCGCTGACAAGCTCCATGTCTCCGTCATGATTGTAATAGTAGTCTTGATGTGCTGGTAAATTGGATTGGTTGTTACGGCGGTGTGGCTCTTGATACTGTTGATTTCCCGAAACCTGGCTATAGAAAGGTACATCCTGTGGATATGAGTCTTGAGCTTGTGGGTAGTTATTGTTTTCTGAGCTTGTGCCGGCAATACGAGATCGTTCTGCTTGGCTTTGGTTTTGACTGTTGTTGTGGGCCTGGTACTGGTTCTGGGAAGGCCGTCTCTCTCGTCTTGGGGCATCCATTTTTTGAGTCGAATTCTGTCTTACACTCTGTTTGGGAGGATCTATTAAGAGCAATTAAAAGTAAAGCTTTTTCGAGAAAAATTCCATTGTAAAATTCATTTCGAGATCAATTCATGTCTTTTGAGTGGTAAGCCGAAAATCCGATTTCATTCCAGCGGCATGCTTTGTCAATGAAGAATTTGAGAACGAGAAGACTGGTATCCAAGAGGGGAGTTAACACCACCAGTTTCCGAACAGAAAGATGAATCGCCTGTGTTCACCAAAACAGTGGACAAAAGATTGGCGCCTCGTCATATATATGCGTTTCGTTGAGTTGTTGAGAAATTATGGCTAATGCTCCGGATGTGAAACAGTAACAGGTCAATACCAACCGTTTTCGTGTTTAGGAGAATGTTGTCGGTGTTTCCTTCTGAATTCAATAGATTCCTGACTGTATTTGCTTTATTACAATGAGAGGCATTTGGAAATCAGAACGGTCCAGCCCCCCCATGAGGATTTTTGCATATGACAGTGGACTCTCAACTCCTCCTACCATTCGCAGGCTTCACAGCTCTGCATTTCGCAACAGCCAATGCACTCATCAAAGCTGGAATTCCTCCATCAAAAGTCCACATCATAGCTGAGAAGCTTCCCTCCACTGTAAATGCACTCACTGTCTCCACACTTGGCCTCTGGGTCCTCTTTGTCAAGAAGAACTACCAACACTCATGGATCACTGCAGAGTACCCAAAGTTACTCGATACCATCTTTGCGATCCACGGGGGGTTTACAGCCTATGATCTGATTGTGATGCTGTCAAGTAAAGAGACGTCACACATCTCGTCCTGGCTGCATCACGTGTTTGGGATCGCTGGTGTAGTAGCGACACGAGCGTTGAAGAAGGGCGCTTATTATCCGGCTTGCTTCATGCCGACGGAAGTGACGGTCGTGTCGTCAAACTTGTTGTACCTTGTTCAAAAGTTCAGCCCGGACTCGCATGACCTTATTACTGCGATTATGGTGTTTCGGTGTATTTTGTTCACGGTGTTTCGGCTTCCGGCTGGACCTTGGTGTCTTTACCATGCGATCAACACAGTGCCATTGGTCGAAAATGGGGAAAAGGAAACAAAGAAGGACGATAGTGTATTCAATCGGGTCAAGAAGCGTTTGACTGCTTTCGTTCATCATTTTTCTGAGCTGCCGTTGATTGTGAAGGCTGGTGTGATTTGTAACGTGTCGTTGTTTGCAGGTTTGAACACCTACTGGACGTTCTTGACCTATAGAGCATTATGGAGGCAGTTGGCCTTGAGTAAGCGGAAAAAGTTGACAAGCGCAGGGAATATTCACCACATTTGAAGATTCAGGAATAAACAAACCAAATGGACCATTTATTAATTTCTGCTCAAGTCCCCGCCATTCATGCAATTAACAACGCAGCCATCGTTTTAAATAACATCTTGAATTGCTTCAAAGTCTTCCTTCCCCAACTTTTCCTTCATCTCCTCCTTTGTCAGCCATGCGTGTTCTGATACTACAGATGGATTTAAGTCTACTTGACCAGATAGAATTAATTGCTTCATGATGAAGGTCTTGTCCTTCTCGCTCTTTGCAACGTGGCCGATGGGGATTTTGCCTACAGCCCATGTCTCCATTTTAGTTCCGCATGATTCTTCGATACTTCGTTTGGCAGCCTGAATTAAATATTATTAATATGATTTTGTTTTAGAGGGTCCAAAGAAATAGGAGCTCGGTTGTCTCCAATGCTGTTCCAGCAAGCTGATGATTTATCCCGTATTCAGCTGAATCCATTTTCGTTATCTTTTAAGAGCATTTGTTGAACGAAACTGGCGACTCTCAGTTCTGATTGAGGTTTTGCTGATGTCAACTGCCCAACCAGATGTGCTCTCCAACACAACCGTTCACCTCCGAACCCAGCAGACAATCTCCATTTCAATCCATTAATTCTGAATTGGTCGTCCTTCAGATTCGGACAGGGCGGCACGACTCGAAAAAAGGCAAAAGTGCGGAGTGTACCTCATGCAACAACTCTCCCTGCTTAATTTGCTGAAACGAGCCTGGCAACGACCATTTCCCGGTAGATTTGCTCTTAACGACCAGAAAGACGGGGTCGGCCAGCTTGCGATCCAACGACTTCACATCAGCGTCCTTTGCAGAGAACTTCTCGACGGTCTCGTTGATAGCGGCGACGGCAGCGATGAATTCGTCCTCGACTTGTTTGCTTGAGATTGAGGGAGAGGCAGGAGACGAGTGAGCGAGGGAGTTGTGGAGGGCGAGCCACTTTTGCTGGAGGATTGATCCCTTTTTGAAGAAGTGATCGTGCGAGAACTGTTTCGTGTTTGAGGCTTTGAGGGCGAGCGTGTCTCTGTACTGGAGATAGGCTGTCTCAAAGGCGGACAAGGGACGAAGGGTCACTGGGTTGCGTGTCAGGAGAACGGCGACTGAGGGAAGCATTCTTTTGGTTTCCTTTTTTATTGAAATAACTCAAATATATCTAATGCCCAAGATCAAATAATCCTCAATAGTAAAAATCTTCCTCCATTTTGCTGACTATATTACGGGCCAAAGCATGCTGAAGCGCAAATAGTATACGACGATAAACAACAGCTACCGACACAGATTCTCGAATAACTTCCCGCTGCATCATCAAGCCACGCAACTTTTCTAAAAACTGTATAGAGCTCTTGCCTAACCCACCAGTAGTATCCAATACAAAGGGGACAAACTCTAGACCAATAGACTGACAACCCGACAAATACTTTTCATTCTTTGTAGATTCCCGTCCACGAACAGCATTTCCAACCTTAAATCCCACTAGGCCACGTGAGGTAAGTGGATGAACAACACTTATATCCACACAAACAGTTTTCCCATCATAAAAGTCATAGACTAGAAGATCAGCTGGCCAAAGATCTCCTGAACTTGAAGGCAGGCGAACTTCGCCATTCTCCCGACAAAGGATTCCAACTTGACGAACCAGAGCAGCCAAAGTATCTCTCAAGAAATTATGTCTACTCCAAGAGCCTGAGTGACCCCCACAGCAGAAAGCATGATCACCAAACAAATCCATCACATGTTCACAATGACGACAACGACGACGGCCTGTATAGAGCGGCATGAGAAGGCGATAGCGAAGGATAGCACGGTATTCTACAGGAGACATAACCAAGTGCAGACCTTCCATTGGAAGAGCCAACAAGAACGACGATGCATGTTGCTGGGTAAATGATTGAAGTAAAGCCTGATGACGAGGGAGAAACCGTCCTGTGGACTTGTCAAACCAACGCAAATCATTTCCAGATGTTGCCAAGAACTCCTTGTGAAGAACTGAATTGAAGACTCCCGCCAAATGTTTTTGTGTTGGAGAGGTGGAGGATGAGACTTCATTACGGAGAACATCAACAGAGGGGTAAGACAAGCGGGATGAAAGAGAGACAAGTACTGAATCAAACATAGGACCAAAAGGAGACAGACCAGATGATGACAAGATGGCAGACTGAAGAGGGGCTGTAGACAGAACAGAGGCTACATAGGCATAATGAACAAGGTGAGAAGCCTGAGAGATTCCAAGGCCCCCAGATGACAGAGGTAAACCGGTAAGCAAGAACTGGAAATCAGAAAGACTGCACCCAACAATATTTGTCAGAGCCTTACGAAGAACTGCATCAAAGTCTGAGACTCCCCTAGATACTACAGAAGGGTGCATTGTGCGCAATGCATACACCAGCTTAGGGATCCCTAAACAAGCACGAAGCAAAAGAAGCTGACATTGCGGATCATGCAGGGAAACTAGCGACTCAATTGCGGAGGAACATTTGGATACACGACGGCAAAACTGAGCCTCATAAAACGAAGGGTTTCCAGACACTGCCCCACCAAGAAGCTTGACCCCACTTTCTGGCTGAACCTGGATGATACCTGGAGGGAACAGGCTTCTTCGAGGGTCAAAAGTTGGCCAATATACTTCACATTTAAACAGATTAGCATGCAATCCAAGAGATGGTCCCTCACGAGTTATAACATCAAAGGCAGCAACCATTTGAAGAGTGTCTCCATGAAGAGTCCAGTCATCCATAATAGCACCCGTATGCATAACCTGGCACTGATTATACACAGACTTCTGAAGAACAGCAAGCACAAGACAGAATAACAATGGGCCAAGGGGATCCCCCTGCTGAACTCCAGTGCAAGATCCAAATGATTTATCCCCAACAAAGAGCCAGCTCTTACAGCCATATGTATATCCCACCCAGTTCAGCAGAACAGGACACATTTCACGTACTTGTGCAAACATAGCTTCCCGAGACACCAAATTGAAGGCATTTTGAAAGTCAACGAAAAGGACACATTCAAGCAATTCAGCTCTCTCAGCAACAATACGGTTAAATGCGTGAAGAACAGCTTCCACTCCCCCAGAAATAGCAACCCCATATTGATGAATGCTTTGCAAATACTGAGACATAGGAAGCTTAACTCGTGCCATACCCAGCTTTGAGACAAGTCTACGCAAAATCATTCCCACTGCAATAGGTCGTACATCATTGTCAGGCTTTTTAAGGGGTGTCAATCCAGCTGAGGCTATGTATGGAGCAATTGAGGGAGGGGCTAGTCCTCCAAAGAGCAAATCACAGACTGTGGTAAGTGCATCAAGTAGGCGGGGGCCAACACCACCTGCTGCAGAATGGAGCATATCAATCAAGTGGGTTGCACGCAAACCATCACGTCCAGGAGCTGTTCCTTTAGCAAAAGTCATCAAAGCAGCTTTGACCTGGTCAACACTAAAATGTGAATGAGAGCCAATAAGATTAGGATGACAAAGGGGGACTTCATTCTGAGGATGCTTAGCCAGGAGCTTTTCCATAACCTCTGATGATGCTGAGTGAACACCTGATGACTGCAAGACTTTAATAGCTGCTGAAAATTGACCATCCCTCAGCTTCTGTTTACAGCGGCTTGCAAGTACTGATTCACTGGGTTGGTTTGACTTAAAGACCACTTGTGCAGAAACACTTTCCAGTGCTTCTACATACAACTTCCGCTGACCTGCAGTCCCTTCTTTCCTCCAAACTGCAACTCTTGAATTAACTATAGTGCCCAAACGAGAAGCGCGCTGGCTTTTTCGTAATGTATGAAGGCTGGAAGGGAGGACCCGGCGGAGAATGCAGACTGGGAAGAGCAGTAACCTAATCCACATTCCAACATCATCAGGCTGGGCACCAACAGACTCTAATAACTCAGTGTAAAGCTCAGAACAGACAAGACGTGACCCTTTCGGGACACTAGCCATTGTTGGAACTCCAGCTTGAAGCATTGCCTCCAATTCAGTTAACCCCAAAGGAGTATCACACACAGGCACTTGAGGGTCAGCATCAATAGGTAGAGCTTGAAACAAAGGGGAAACTATTCCCTCCTTGCAGACAGGAGAAAAGGTGCACTCTGGACCAGAGCAAACATTGCGTTTTGTGAGTGTGTTGAAATGGAAACAACGAGGGCAAAACCACCGATTAACCCAAAATAGGACCTGCTCCAAGTATGAAGAGAAACCTGGCACCAAGCGCTGACTCTCTAACCATTTACTTGAGATAAGTTTCTTGTTTGAAGTCAACATATGATTAAGCAAGCTAGGAACCCGAAATCCTTGTGCAGACCGAGGGTTACGGCATTTATGCAATGCTTGAAATGGACATGGAGTATTTTCAGGAGCTGGGCCAATCTGCAAAAAAGGAGCATCAACATCTATGTGCGATGAAGAAAGGGAACGATACGGGACCTCAGCGGGAAGGCAGTTACTGCCGGACCTTCCCACTTTTGGCATATCACATCCAGGAGCTCGGTCCTGTACATTCCCACTGGCAAAGCGAACATCATCAAGTACTGCAGCTTCATATTCAGATCTAGAGACTTGCAAACCAGCCCAACCGCTGGAGCCAACATTGTTGAGCCGATGTACACCACAGGCATCACCACCTGGAACCCTCCCAAACACATCACCAAAATCCTCGGCACCACCCTCCATACATTCATCAAACAACTTCATGCTCTCAACCTCATCAGGGCTACCATCTCCTGTAACAGAATTTAGCTGTTTGATGCCTCCATAACCATGTTCTGAAAGTCTGCTTCGATCTTTGCCAGAATGTGGTGCATACGCTTGCTGTACTGACGACGAGACAAAGAGTCCTTTGGACCCGAGAAGCGTAGACCCTCCTTCACAACTAACTTCTGGATTTCTGGGATAAGATTCATAAGTGCAGCCACATCTGTTTCCGGAGAGCGCGACCATGCAAAACAACGAGCACGACGAGTCACTGCTGCCTTCTTTGCCTCTTCGTTGGACTGAAGTCCCATCTGGAGCAATGGGTTGAAATCCACTTTCACTCTCAACTTCCATGTCTTCTGCAGAATTTCCACACAAGCTTGACTCATCATAACTTCTGCTGCTTTTGTTCCAATCAGAGATACAAACATTGGGCTGAACCAGTTGCTGCTGTCAGAAGACCCCTCACCACATCCACTAATGTCGAATCCTTCAGTACTGCCTGAGAGATGGCTGGAAGCTCGACAAGTACCATAGTCTGCGGAGGAAGTGCTTCTCTTGGTACTGGAATGTACTGCGCTGCCTCCCACTTGTCTGCAAAGGTCGTAGCTACTTCGAACTGCTTCTGCCTGGCTGCTGCCACTTCCTGCGCTTTCTTCTGCTTCTCTGTCAAGATTCGCGCTCTCTGATTTGCTCTTCGGGCTACAGCACCGAAGGACTCGGCTGCTGGTTGGATTTTCTGAGATGACAATGGGGGAAACTCCTGCAGATCTACTGTCCCTGCTGCTTCCTCCGGCTTCCTGCGAGCTGCAAGTTCCTCTCGCAAGCGTTTGTTCTCTTCTGTCAAGCGCTGGTTCTCGCTCTTCAAGGAGACAAGATCTGCCTTCATCTGATCTAATTCTGCGTAGCGGGAGGAAAGCACTTCCAGTTGCTTTTCCATCGATTCGAGTCTTGTTGTCCATTCCGATTCCGTTGGCATAGGTTCGGCGATGGGTTTGCGTTTGCGTTGGATTGGTTCGGTCACTTTGTCTTTTTCTTGTTTTGGTTTTGTTTTTCTTTTCTTTCTTTTTTTTGAACACTCTCTCACACAAAACAACTCAAAGAATGGGCAAGGCTTCCAAGGGAAAGAAGGAGGTCCTCAGACACAATCCACTCCACGTCGACATCATCAACGACTCGCCGTACTCGCACTCGCTGGCCGCTTCAACGGCGCTCGACAAGGCCGATCCACTTCTCAACAAACAAAAGAAGCAAGCGAAACCGGCTGCCACTGCCACTGCCACTGCCGCTGCGGCTCCAAAGAAGGCCGATCTCGACGACGATGAAGAGTCCGAGTCGAGAATGGTCGATGCCAAAACATCACAGAAGATCATGGACTTGGCTCGTGCTCAACAGAATGAGGAAACGGTCGAACTCCAGCGTCCAAAGAAGAGTGCCGCTGCGGCTCAGAAAGCTCAGTTCCGCTTCTCGGCAGCCAAGAAAGCTGATTCCGACGACG